>PVKM010013812.1:0-29806 GCA_004027735.1 Carollia perspicillata | reverse complement strand
TTACACTCTAAGACAGCAATTTCCAACCTTTTTTGTCTCACAGCACACATAAGCTAATTACTAAAATTCTGTGGCACACCAAAAAATATTTTTGTTGATCAGACAACAACAAAACAAGTAAAATCTTGATTCATTCACACCAGATGGCTATTGTTGTGTTGGCTGTTGTCATTTAATTTGACAATCTAAAGGCAAGGGGGTCAGTGCCCAAGACTAAATAGTCAGGTATTAAATGCTTTAAAAATTCTTGTAAAATGCCAGTTGAAAATTGCTGCCCTAACACACTGAGGATCTGAGAAGGTGTGGCTTGCTGGACACTACCAAGCTGGAGAGTGATAGGGCCAAGACCCAAACCATATCTGTCTGCTGTAGACCTAGGGCCCCAGCCTGGCCCCTCTGAGAGGAGGCTTTAGGCCTCCTCAGCCCATTTTGCAGAGGGAGAGAGACGACAAGAGCATTTAGTGAATGCCCTGGTCAAGGATGCAGCAATCCTTCTGGACTGGAGAAACTTGGTCTCCCTTCTCCTTCCCTTCCAGGTCAGAGTGCTCCTTGCCTCCAAGGCTTAGTAATCGAGAGGTGTCTTGAAAGTCTAGTCGGAGTCCGCCAACGTAGGCCAGTCCCTAGGAGTCTGTTCCGGCCAGTGCCGCCTGCTAGCTTTGTCCATGATATTACCGCATCAATTAAGGGTCTCTAGGAGAACAAGGGGTTGGGGGCGTTTCCGCCGCGGCTTCACGGCGGTCTGGACCTCGAGGAAAGACAGTGGGGGCCCTATATTCCAGCGGACGCTTCAGGAACCCCAAGCTCCTGGAGACGGAGCCAGGGAACAAACCTCTCGCTCGCCCGCTCCGGGCGTCGGGGCGTCCCTAGAGCCCCGCCGCCCCCGCTCGGATAACTCAAAGGAATCTCCCCCGGAGAGCCGTCAGGCCTTCGGAGCCTCAGCTACCCCCGAAGAGCGGCACCCCGACGGCTCGGGGGCGGTGCCTTGGCGCTTGGTCCCTCTGTCCACCGTCTGAGCGCGCGTCCGTAGCCTTGCAGGACACCTCCCCCCTGGAGCCCGGCCCACTCGGGCTCACCCACCGTGCACCAGTCTCCGCATGTCTTGGTAACGAGCCCACAGGTGCCCGCTGAGCTCGGCGCCACCGGCGGGTGCCGGGGCGGGCGCAGAGCGCGGAGCGCCCGGGCAGTGGGCGCCGAGACCTGGAGGGCCGCAGCCAGAGCAGGAGGACGAGGACGAGGCGGCTCGCGGCCCACCGTGGCCTGGGCTCGGCAGCCAGCGCCGAGCGGCTGCCCTCAGCCCCGCACCCACCATGCCCGCGCGCCGCCCGCCGAGCCCTCCGCCGGTCAGCCCGTCCACCACCCTCCGACTGCGAGCCCGCCACGGTGGCCGCGTGCTCTTCACCACGGCTAGCCAATGGGCGCGGCGCGCGGAGCCCGGCCGGCCAATGGATGCGCCCCTTGGCCCAGGCGGGGCGGGAGGTCCCGGGACTGAGCTGAACGGGCTCCCCAGCCCCCTCCCCGGAGTCTCCGGCGCGGCAGAGTCCTGTGCGCCCCCTTCGGTCGCCACGGCGGCGATGGCGACTCCTTCTGTCCCCCTCCCGGGAGGTCTGAGGGCCTGAGAACGGCCGTCCCGGCGAGGATCCAGACGGCTGAGGCGCTGCTGGCTCATGCCGACCCCCATTTCTCTTTCTCCCCGTCCGCGCCTGGGTCTTTCCGCCCCTCCACCACCTCTAGTCCTCTTGACCTTAGCTCCTCCGCCCCTCCCCCAGCCATATTGTGGGGGTCCTTTCCCCCTCCTCCGGCCCCTGACTAGCTCTGCCCGCAGACTAGAAGCTAATCCATTCCACTCAGTCAGCGAATAAAGAGCCTTTACTGCGCGCTCCCAGGTGCCATCTCCACTTAAGGTGAGACCCGCAGTGCCGCCAACGCTGAGGCAGCCTCTTCTCTCTCCCGCCCTGTACCTCACCCAGATGACCCGTTTTAACTCCGAGCTGGAGGACTAGGCTTTGCGTTCTGGGCGGTGGGCCAGGAGTCAATGAGCCTGCCGGGTTCTGACCTTAGCAAATGGTTGCACCGACTCGCCCCATTCTTGGCTTCCCCATGCAGGTCCTCTCTTGACATCCTTCGTTTCTTCCAGCAACGTCGCTAGAGTTTCCAACGAAACTCGTCATTTCTGCTTTAAACCACTCTCCCCACCTTTGTTTCTTCTACTTGGGTCTGTTTGCTGAGTCCGCATGTGTATCACTTCATACACTGGGCCCCAGGAGGCCAAAGCAGCCCGGATGGGCCCTGTTAGTGGGGAGCTGGCCATCTGGACACTTTGTTTCCTAAGGGAATGGGACATTGGAGTATCCACTATACCCTGGATGAAGACCTACAATGTGCAAGAGCCTGGGCCAGGTGTTGATGCAGGGTGGAGACCCAAAGGTGGGCCCGTGGGTGGCTGGATGTGTCTACCTGAAGGCCTGAGCTAGGTGGGCACTGGGGAACTGGCCATACGTAAAACTCATCTGGGCAGGAGATGGGCATTGTGGCATCTGGCCCCCAGAGTCACCAAGAGAGATGGGAATCATCACTAAGTGGATGTGTGTGAGCGGGTTGGATGTGATGGCCTCAGAAGGCAGGTTATCAAAGCAGCATCTTGGGCATGGCTGCTCAGCTGCAGACTTCACGACCATTTCTCGAGGCCACACTTTTACTATTATTTTCCGGCCCGTTTTTGTAGATTTTGTGTCCACGTCGTCAAATTCTTATTGGTTCTTAGTTTGATTTTCTTAGATTGTCTAATAGTTGTCTTCCTTCTCAAAGGCAATGAGGTGACAGCAGCCCATTAAAGACATCAGCAAGCACAACTCAGCAAGAGTGAAGGCTCTCAAGTGAGATTTTTGCTTCTATCTGGCTTAATCTCAACTTCTCAGTTCTCTATCTAGAAAAGGAGGTGATGAAAATAGAGGCAAGGTTCCGTAGGCTATGGAAGACATATAAAGAGCTAGGGCTCAATACATCTTCATCATATTATAGCTAGTCCTTTTTTAAAAAATCCTCACTCGAGGACATTTTTTCATTGCTTTTACAGAGGAAGGGAAAGAGAGAAGCATGGATTGGTTGCCTCCCATATGCGGTGGTGCGTGGGTACCAGGTATGGAACACCTGACCAGGGATAAAAATGGCAACCTAGGTATATGCCCTGACCGGAATCGAATGGAACCTGCAGTCTTTCAGTTATGGGCCAGTGCTCCAACCAACTGAGCCACAGCAGCCAGGGCTATGGCTAATCTTAATTGATTAGTTACTACAGTTCAGACATTGTGTTAAGTGCTTTATTTTTATTATCTCTAAATCCTAACAGCATCACAGGAAGGTCCCCATATTGTGTAGCAATTGAGGCACAGACTAAGGGAATATATGTGGAGGAGGGATGTGGTTTGATAAGGCCCACGCTCTTAAATCATTCTGCTCTTGTAATTATGGTGAATGAGACGATGCATAAAAAGCACGTACAAGTCCTTGCATAACGGTAAGTGCCCCATACAGGATCCTTTCATTAATTTTAGGGTTGTTTATCTCAAGATGCTTACCTAGATTTTTGTGGTAAAAATGGTAAGGTTCAGCTTTCAACAAGGCATATCAAATTCTTTTTAGAAATGTAGTCACCAATCACGACCTCAAAAAAAATACAAGGAGTTGCGTAATTGCAGTTTATATTATAGTGCAGTACACGTTTAGTCCATCGGAGAGGGTCCTCACTTCTAGCAGGACTTAAAGAAAAAAGATGGCGTTTGCAGAGCAGAGGGGACAGCTTCCAACTCTCAGCAACTAGCAGCATAGGAGAGAGGCATCGGTACCCCGCGAGGCAGACGCCACGTCGGTGGCCCCGCCCCCTTGCTCCGCCCGGCCTCCAGAGCCAAGGCGCGTGCGCGAGCTCCCTCAAACAGGGCTGGGCCTCACGGGGCACGCGCACTCCCCCGCTTGCTACTGGCGAATCCCAATGCTCTACCATGCTCTGATTGGTGGAACCACTCTAGCCGCTCGCTGCTCCTGAAGCTTTCTCCCGTGGGCTCTCCTGGCAGGTCGGCGATCGCTTCGCAAGCCCCACTGCCGGACTGGGCTAGGAAGGGCAGCACGTTTCGACTCCACCCGGGCGCCTCAGTCCTGTAGCTGAGGCAGCTCCGGTTGTTCCTGGTTCTGCTGGACTCCTTTCCGCGACCTCGGTCGAGCATGTTTTCCAGGGCCCAGGTGAGGCGGATTCTGCAGCGGGTGCCCGGAAAGCAGCGATTCGGCGTCTACAGGTTTCTGCCCTTCTTTTTTGTCCTGGGAGGAACGATGGAGTGGATCATGATTAAAGTGCGCGTGGGCCAGGAGACCTTCTGTAAGTAGGGATGCAGCAGCCTCGTTTCATTGCAGGAAGGCAGGAGGCGGCATAGGACCTATTTTCCTGGCAGATACTCGTTCCCAGTTGCAGCCTGCTCATTCCACTCAGAGCGCTGAACTGATTTTAACCTGGTGAGCAGGGCAAGTGCGGTTCCATTCACTGGGCGGGCCCTCGAGACCCGTCCGGCCTCTCCTGTAGGCGGGGCAACAAAGGCACTTCGGTGTCCAGCCTTGAGACCTTGCCTACACGTTGAGGGGAGGGCAAATGACTTCACTCAGGACACCCTCCTCTCAAGCCTGCCGGGGACATTGGGCCTAAGGAGCAGACTTGTTCACAGCACGGTAGAAGGGGGTGGGATCCTGAGGATTCGTGGAAACTCCTGTTAACTGGCCAGTACCCTGTTGGGACTCTTCAGTCCAAACCCTTGCAGGGAGCTGGTCTGCCGGACTTGGCTAATTACCAGTCTTTACAGGCAGAGTCATCGGCACCAGGGCCTAGCACTGTGAATAGAATGCCTGACATTGCTTTGCTGAGCACTAGCTCTGGACAGGCTAGTTTGTCTCCTGGGAAGACTTCCCCAACCCCTAGACCCTTTCTGCCTTTGTCCCTCCATAAATACTGTATCACTTGTGAATTACCAACCCTCATTAAAAAAGTTACCTTAGTGCCCTCTTAGGATATTTATTCCTTCTCTTCATCCAGTCATCAACTTTTTTAAAGATTTATTTATTTTTACAGAGAGAGGAAGGAAGGTAGAGAGGGAGAAAAACGTCAGTGTGTGAGAGAAACATTGATCATGAGATATACACCTATCGGTTGACTCTCATACGCCCCAACTGGGAACCTGGCCTGCAACCCAGGCATGTGTGTGCCCTGACAGGAAATCAAACCAGTGACCTTTTGGTTTGCAGGCTGGCTCTCAATCCACTGAGCCACACCAGCCAGGATCATCCATTTACCAATTTTTAATGAGCACTGATGAGAGGATATAATGAACAAGGCAGAGGGTCTTCCACTCCAGAACTCTTAACAGGAGAGAGAGATCATGAAGACAGTCACTATTGAGTGTGGTCATTGCTCTGAGGAGAAAGTAGGGGGAACATGGGAGGCACTTCAATTGGACTAGATGGTGCAGGGAAGGCTTCCAGGAGTGACCATGTCAGGTAGGCGCTGAAGATTGGGTGTCAGTCAGATGAGGGGAATGTTTGTGAAGTTGAAAGTGCCTCGTGCCAGCGGTAAGAGCAGACATGGGGGCGTGGGTGTGAAAGTATGCTGTTTGAGGGACTGAAACAGGTGAGCAGAGTGAGGGATGAAGTGGTTAGAAAGGTGCCGGGGCAGGTCCAAAAAGAGACTGGAGAACCAAGGATGCATCCCAAAGGATCGAAGGGTTTTAAGCGGCAGTGGATTAACACCCGTAGGGAATGGCTTCTTGTGGAGAGGAGACTGGCAGGAACACTTAGGCTGTGTGTTTGCTCAGGTGTGAGGTGGTAGCCTGGTCTTTGGTGGGGACAGAAGGGTTGCCAAGAAATGATGGAGGTGAGAGACACCCAAGAGGTAGTCCTGACAGGGCTTGGTGATGGAGTGGACTCAGGAGACAAGGAGTCGAGGCTTCAAGTGGTAGGATAGCCGGGGCAGGGGGAAAATAGGTAGGACAATCCGGGGCGCCATTTGGATGTGCTGACGGCTTGGAAGTGGAGACGGTTATACAGATCTGAAGCTGAGGCGGCAGATTTGGGCCATAGATTTGGGTGTGTGGGTCATTCACAAGCAAATGGGGGTGAAAGGCAGAGTCAAACCCCAACATTTTAAGGGTGATTGAGAGGCAAACAGGGGTACCAGGAGGGTTTATCTCAGAAGACAGGCATTTCAGAAAGCTGAATGCAAATGGGAGGTAAGTCCCTCTCCCCCACCAGGAGAGACTTGAAGATAGGCAAATCTGATCATGAAAGAGAGGGTGGAGGGAGGCTGGGAGAGAATGGGATCAGACCATGGTATTCCTAATGGCTCTTGGAAGTTAGCTGAGAGAGTTCTTTCCTGATGCTTTTTCTCTGGGAGAAAGAGTTCATGGCCATTTGGGGGTGGCTAAAAAATGGGTCAGGGTCTGGGCAGAGGAAACAGGATTGACCGGCATCACAGTGGACCCAGTCAGACGCATCATGGGCCCCACAGTGCAAAGCAAAACAGTGAGGCATGGAGAAGGAAGTTAGGTTATTCTGTAGTTGGGGTTTTGAAGGTGTGTCAAGAAGCTGACATTGATCAGAGAGGCGATTTCAGCTGGTTTGGGCAGGAAGAGGAGGAGACGGGGCTTAGGGGGTCCTCGAGGTCCAACAGCCTGGGGAAGAAGGTGGTAAAGGTCCAAGGGTAGAAGGGCTAGAAAGGTACTAGAGGTTGTGGTCAGAGCAGAATGAATCTAGTACTTCAGAGGAAGACCCCCCAGTGGGTGGTGGAAGTTGTGTGGAGGAGGCAGGGAGGTGAAGGCTGCTAGTGGTCTGTCCCTGTGGGAGGTGGTGTTGCCCGGGACAGTGGCACAGGACAGGGTCAAGGAGCCTGAGCTAGATGTTCTTTTCAGTGATTGAAAGGGAGTGATGGAGAACAGGTGCCAGTGCAGAGAAGATGGCAAACGGCATAAGCCCCAAAGAAGGAGGGTGGCAAATCAGTAGTCTGGAAAAGCAGCAGCAGAGAACAAGGAAACTGTCCTCAGCTCCCCACTCTTGAGTTCCTGGGTGTGGGACAGGGAGCAGCAGAGAGCCATGGATCAGGAAGTGCCTTTAAGGGCCAGGTTTCAGTTAGGAAGGATGAATTCAGAGAGAATAGAAATTGTGGGCAATAAAGAAGTGCGAGAAGTCTTAAAATCTTAAAACAATGCCAAGGGATGTGCTAGGACATGATCCTATCTTTGAAGACTCTTACCTTCTATTGAAGTCCAGAACTCCATTAACAGCCTCATTTAACTCATGTTTTAAACTGTTTATTTTGGCATTGAATTAAACATTAACATTGAGATTCAAATAGAGTGACTGACCTAGACTATTGGTTAAATTACTCAGACCTGAGTATTTTTAATTCCTTAGTTTCTTAAAAATCTAAGTAAAATTTTTGTTTAATACAGATGACGTCTACCGTAGAAAAGCGTCAGAAAGACAGTATCAGAGAAGGCTGGAAGATGCATCAGAGACTGAACGTCAGCAGTCAATAAAGTGAATATGAAATTTTACTAGTTTCAACTTCTTTAAAAATGTACATTCATTAAAAAATATTCATTTTCTTGTCAGGGGGAGCACTTTGTGACGTGTACGATTGACCACTGTACTGTACACCTGAAACTAATACAAAATAACACTGAATGTAAACTGTGATTTAAACAACCAAAAAGCACACTGCTAACATCCCAGCGAGTTCCTCCTTTCCCACGCACTTACTATGGATGGTACTTGTCTGTCTGTAAGGTTTGCACTGGAGAAGTTGAACCTGCTTGGAAAGCTACATCCCATGTCTTCTACTTAAGTGACATCTCTGTCAGTTGTCTATCTGAACTACAGCAATTTGTCCTCTACATTCTAGGAGAGAAATAAACTTGAAACAGCAAAAGTTCCAAGCAATTTAATCAGTCAGGGATTTGCATTCGGTAGTTGCCAGGAAATGGCATTTCTGTACATGTGGGAAGGAGAAGGATCCGGAGTTGTGTCTGATATAAAGACATAATCTGAGTCAGGGTAATTTGATTCTGACTACCTTCAATAAAAGGTGAAATATTAGCCACAGAGAGGCTTTACATTTATAATTCCCACAGCTATTAGTTTTCATTTGTTTTTGATTTATTAAGATTGACAGCTAAAAAATAAATTCAACAACTTGTAATTTACTGAAATTCATTTTGGTGTGTAGAAAGTTTCAAAAATGGACAGTCTTTTATAAAAGACGATGTATCATTTTAATGGTTGAATACAACAATCAGATCTTACAAAAAGAAAAATATAATTATGTAATAGCCAACATCCTACCTAGAATGACTAGTAAAGTACATATTTGGTTAATAATGATCTTCAGGTCCTGGCCGGGTAGTTCAGTTGGTTAGGGCACTGTCCTGATATGCCCAGGTTGCGGGTACTATCCTCGGTCAAGGCACACACAAGAATCAACCAATGAATGCATAAATAAGTGGAACAACAAGTAAATGTTCTCAAATCAAATATATTTTTAAAATTAATTTATTTTCAGACAGAGGGGAAGGAAGGGAGGGAGAGAAGCATCAATGTGTGGTTGCCTCTCAAGTGCCCCCTACTGGGGACCTGGCCTGCAACCCAGGCATGTGCCCCGACTGGGAGTTGAACCAGCAACCCCTGGTTTGCAGGCCAGCCCCGAATCCACTGAGCCAGGACTCAAATCAATAAATATCTAAAAAATGATCTTCAATAAGTATTGAGTATTCTTTTGTGGTAATATAAAACAAATATATAGGAATAGTTTGCTTTCTGATTCTACTAATGGTAGGTTTTTTCTAATAAGCAAAGATACTTTTTAAACAGCTCTATTGAGGTACAATTCCTGTGCCACAAAATTCAGTCATTGTAAATGTTCCAGTTCAAACTCAAATCAGTTTTAGGAAACTACTCTCATCTCAGAAATTTTCTTTGCCCGTTTGCAATCAATCAGTCACTGCCCTGATTGCTTGGTGGGTTCCCACGCATGTTGGTTGCTCCCCAGCAGCAAGCTGTGGGAGACTTACGTTGCCTTTCTAAGGTTTTCTCATTTTTAGGTTCTCTCAGTTAAATCTGACTGATCCGCTGGTTATCCAAACTAGGATTGCAACATCAGGTTAGTCAAGTTACAAGTTTTCCTAGTTCATTTCCCTTCATCTTGGCCACTTTTACTAGATAAAGTCACAGACTTTCTCCTTTCCCCCAAATTGATGCTACTTCCTCTCTGGTAGTAAAGCTGCTGTTTTTTTGAGACCAGCCCATACTGGTAAAGCCACTCACTGCTTTTGCTACTGAGCTGGGTGGGTGAGCTGAATGGAAGCAGCCCTAGGCAAAAAGGCCATGGACTCTGTGTCTTAACCAAAGTTTGAACAGCTTTTCAAGAATAAAATCTCAATTTGTAAAATACAAATAAAAATGTACTTTTCAGATCTTTTGTTCCTACACAGAACTGTTGTAATGAAGAAATTTTGTAGTTTTCCTATCTCTACTTTGCATACTTATTTCCCAGGTCACTGTGGTACAGCACCTGTGGGAAAGTTATTTCCTCCTAAAAATACCTACCCGTTGAATCTAGTCCATGAACTATTTTCTAAACAATTCAAGGATCAATCAGAATGCTTTGAAGTCCAGCCTGAGTTGTGATTTTGTTTTTTACTTTTTGCAGAATTCAGATTTAATCATGGATATAAAGTACGATCTAAGTAGAGATCTTACTTTGTTGGAGACAAAATCATTGTAACCAGGATAATTATACAGATGACATTTCTGCCAGCTGCCACTTTGTAAACATTTTGCTAGGGTGATGGGTACTCCTGATTGACATTACTCACAGTTACACACTCTTAAAAAGTTACAACCCCTTCCCTTGACTGGCTCCATTAACATACAAGGGTTAGGCCTCCTTGGGGAGGGCATTAGCAACAGGCTTCACACCCAGTCTGTGATAAAGACTTTCAAACAGCTGCTAAATAATGTAAAGACACTGCTCCTTGCCTAAGAAATTGAAACTTCACTGTGTAAAGCTACTGTAGACTTACGCTAAATCAGAAGCTCAGTCTACTGGCAGAGATTTTCCAGTTTGACCCAGAGTATGTTTGAGTCAGCTGGCAGAAAAAGCAAAGGCAACTTCCTATGCTTTGATAACCAATCCTACATTTCTTCAAACAAGAAAATAGCTCCATATTCGAGAACAGTAGTTTCAAAATAGTTTCTACTGCTCATGAATAAGAAACAAGTGATCTTGAGATAGGCCAGTAAGCCAGGACAAATGGAACAGGAAAGCAGAAAGATAGCTGAACAAGATGGCCAAGCAATTTACAGGCAAATACAGAAGGTCAACTCCAAGACCAGAAACGCAGCAAAAACAGGTGGGCAATGTCAGGACCAGCTGCAATGACTAATGACCCGCCTGGAAGTGACCAATCACTGGCGACCACGACCCTGAAACAGTACACCTGGAAGACCGATGACTATCCTGCTGAAACCTCCCCAAAGACCTCCCCTAAAGAGAGATCTTTCCTGCCAACAAGAGAAATACAAGCCTAAAGACAAAGGACCTAGCAACCAGCTCTTACTCTGGGGAGCAATCCACGCCATTCCGTTGTCCCTCTCCTTCCCCTGCAGGCATGTATCTTCTAAATTCTAAGGGTCCCCACGAAATGAGACTGGCAACCAGGGGAGCAGTGGGCAGCAGCAGCACATCCCAGGCTACTCCCTTAATCCCACCTCCCAAGGCCTCCTTTTCTGACTTCCCTACCAGTGAGTTAAGGCAGCCCTACCTAGGCCCTCCCGCTGCTTCTATGCTAAGCCTTCCCGTTTCACTCTTCCCAGCTGTAAAAAATGTACCTTCATAGTCACTTGGACTCATGAAATCTTCCTACACGAAGTCAAGAACCCACACACTACTGGCTGACCCACTCAGGGCCAGGCACCCTATGCAGTAACAATCTGTCACAAACACATCTCCTCCTAAATTTTGGAGGGACTTTCCCCACCCTAATTTAAGCTAGTCCATTTATGTTAGTTAGAATCAACTCAGTATAAAGAGAGAGCTGCTGATTACTCTATCTCACTAAAGCACTACCTACAGCAAATTCAGAGGTACAGCCCAGAGCTGGCCTGAGTGTGAAGACCAATGATAACCAACAGCACCAGGGAAAGGAAGGTGGTTTTTGTGTGCACTTGCCATCACCTCAAGAGTTGCTGGGGAACCCCAAAACTCACAGGCATTTTACTGATTAGACTGCTGCATAAGAAATTAAAATTGTGCTATGATTCTCTCAATTATATGGCCTTATTCCATGTGCCCCCTTCCCCGGTTCTAGAAGTTTAATAATGAGCCCATAGAGAATATTTATTAACATACACACCTTTTACAAAGAATAGTTGTACATGTTATTAAAACCAGCAGCTAACTCCTATGTCTGCTGTGGGTTTCTTCCCTGGCCCACCTCTTTGACTCCATCCTAGAGAATCACTAGCCTGAAATTTGTATTAACCTTCCCTGAGTTCTCTTCTTAAATATATATTAGTGTGCTGATTTATTGAAGAACAACAAACCTTTGAATTTCTGACTTCAAGGCAAGGAGACTAGCAAAGCAAATACTGTATTAAATTGAAGACACTTTCAGAGCACACTAGTTTGGATGCTATAAGAACTAATCTTTGTTAGCTACTTAGTTGCAAGCTTTTTAAGTTTGCCACGAAACAAACAAAACTTGTTAGCCCTTCTAAGGAATATGACTACTCTATCCAACATTGGAACTAGTTAAGTTGGGAACTTCAGTGATTTAAAGGTGTTTTATACTTCCTCTTAGTATATACATGGATCACAGAACTGCAGTGCCTCCTAGTGTCAAGGCAAAAAATTCAATAACTCAAAACTTAAACCCCCCCAAATACTCACTCTAGAATGACAAAAGCCTAAGTAGCATTGAGTGCTAGAAATCTACCTTTACTGTAGTGTTGGGGAAAGAATGTGGGCTTTGAAGCTTCATTTTATAATCCGAACTGATAAAGTACCTAAATGAGGCACACAGTAATTTTATTCATCTAGCTTCCTATTTTGGAAGCTTTGTCTAAATCTCTGATGTTGGAACTTAATCACATTTATCTTTTTGTAATTTTTTTTCCCACACTGAGTAACCTCTTTAAAGAAAACAAAACACTGTGGGCCTCATAGTGTACCAATGCCAGAGTAAGCTGCAGCCTCGAACCATTGCCCAGCCTCCTTATCTGTGGGCTGTGAGCACTGAAGGGGGTTGTACAGTGTGGAAGAAAAAAAACACTTGGAACACTGTTTTCCAATATGATTTCTCTTAGTAGAACATTATCCATTTTTAGTCTTCACACTTGTGAAATTTCTTGCCATTTTTATGTGTAATCCAATCAACACATCTATTTTGGGGACAGAAACAGTCTATTTGTTTGGTTCTGAACTTTCCTTCAGCTGACCTAGCACAGACCTAAGAACGCAGTAATACTTAGCAGTAGGTATTTGTTTGCTCATAGTGTTTAGCTGGAATGTTTATACATCAGTGATCATTCAAAATATACTCATTAGCCTAGATGGTAGTACAGCCCTAAACTCTTAGGAGAACAGAACCACAGGGATTTGCAAAGTGATGTCAGAGGAAAACAGTTGGTTGATTTTACCAACACTCTCTATTAAAAGTGTGGTCATGTTTTAAGAGCTTATAAGCATGTTAAAGATATACATGGGCCGCTTGCTCTTCTAGACAGACAGCTATTTGAAACTGGTTACACTGTTTTATGCCCAGGACATGCTTTTATTACCTTCTGCCATCAGTAACTCTTCACTTTTAACTTAAACCTGCATTTCTGCCCATGCTGAGGGCATGTTAGGAATTCCTTGACTGCCAGCCTGAGAGGTTTGGCATGGAGCATGTCAGGTTACAGTGTGACTACATTCAGCTTCTGTGTTAATGCAGCCTGAGCCCTGAAGCAGTGTCTGGACCAATGACTTCTCCACTGGAGCTCTCTTCCCCTAAATTAGCAGCCATATCACTGTCAGCATAAAATCAAAGCTTGCAGGAATTAAACCTGCTTGACACTAGTATCTGACACAAGCTTTAACAGAACAACCAAACCTGGTTAATCCAAATCACTTTGCAAACTCCATTTTTATTTGGATTAAAAAGCTTTTGATGAACAAACATATGATACATACATGTTATAAGACTAGTTACCACTTAAAACTCTTTTGATACAGAAATTAGAATAAACCAAGTTTTAATCAAGTCTGAAAATGTTCAAGCTCCAAAATTGATGCCACCAATTTGTAGATTTTACACAACAAATTGTCCCCTCTCAATTCTTCCTCATAGGAAGAGAAGGGTGGTTTCAAAAACAAAACAATTCAAGGCCTTTTAAATCAGTTGTCTGACATACTGTTTTAAACCTCTAGGTTTTTCCCTCCAACATAAACAATTCTTTTCCACATGAACTTACAGTTTTGAAAATATTTAGGCCGTTATGCTTTCTAAGCCATATCACTACAATTCCTAAACTCATGAAAAAAAGAATAGTTAACTTGTACTTTCTTAAATCAGGACTCTTTTTTTTTTTTTTTGGTTTTTCTTTTTTGGAAGATGGCTGACCTCAAATCTTATATCCTAAATACTAATCAATATTCTCCAAGTTAATATACAGAAAGACATGATTCTAAAATAAATAGTTTTATTTTTTTAAAGAAAAACTTAATTAGGGCCTGCCTAGTGGCCCTCTGGCCCGGCTCTGCACCGCCTTAGGGAAGCTCCTGGCTGGCTCTACGGTTTCTACAGCACCTCTAGACACTGGGAAGGAGCCCGGAGGAGGAGTGCTCTGGCTTCTAATGCCCCACATTGCCCACAATGAAGTTTTTAGAGGCTTCCCAAGAAGTCTCATCCAGACCTTATAAAGGGAAATCAAATGGGTGCATGAAATAAATAAATAACTTAACCAAAATTAAATTTCAGGTTCTTTGGTGTGTTTCAAGGATGTCTAGAAATAAAATAATCTGATTGTATTATACAGTTCATGATGATTCAATGGCCCAAATAACCAGGAACTGAAGATTTCTTTATCTGATTCAGTTTAACAATAAGGTACTGACATACTATTGCAATACATTTTTAAAAATTCAGAATTATTTAAAATACTTGATGCAAACTGAGATCCAGTGGTTGACTATAGGCAATTTTCAGTTACAAGGGCCTTCTATCTAGATACAAGAGACTTTTTTCCATTCTACACTTCTTCCCCATGATTTAGTGAGAATGGTAATTAAATATTCAGGTATTGATTCATACCAGACTAAAAGAAAAACTGTATTCTCTGAGAGTCACTCTTTCAACTTATAAAGTACTGGAAGGTCCACAACGGTAACCACCTTGTTACAATCCATAAAGCGGGCTTCCAAAATGCCTAGGAAATAGTGTTCCATGTGTGATGGAACAGTATTTTTACCTGTCTGAGCATCATACACTGCCTCCAAATGTTTTATTTCAGGGTCACTAAGAAAGACTGGGTCATCAAACCCAATTGTTTGGGATCTGTAATGGTCTTTTTCATGAGCATTTTCTTAGATTATGATTCCTTTCTCTTGAAATTCAAAACCATAAGCTAAATTTTAAATATTTTAGAAAGTCTTAAATTTCTGGTTGAAAATTACAATGATGAAACTTAGAAGAAAAAAATAGCCACAACTGATGAGGAAACAAAGAATACTAAAACATTGGCAAATGCACGCAATCTACCCTTTTCCAATTATGCTTCTGATGCAGCTCCTATGTGGTTATGCACTCCCTTCCCTATATTAGTTAGGTGTTAATGTTTAAAAATAAATCACCTCCATGGACACCTCGATGCTTTCTTCAAGATGAACTTCAATGTTTTTCAATGGAACAGATTTAAAATTTTAAATCATCTAACGTGTATTATTATCAATACATCAAAAGTACCCTTAAAACTTACCTGCCAATACTAAATATAATTCAGGGTTGTGCACATTTCTATAATAATAACTGACACCATAGATAATCTAACTCAGCACAAGAAAAAGCGCTTTCTCCCTCCAAGGGTCTGGGAGGTGCACCAGCTGCAGAAGGATGCACAGCACTGACTTCAGATTTCTGCAGCGAGCCTCTGAGTTCAAACAGAGCAAACGTGCATGACTGCCAAACACGAATAACCTAAATAACAACCTTTCACTTCACTTTTTGCCAAAGTGGCTTAAGATATTCAGGCACATGAAACAGACAAGTACACTTCCCTCTCTAAGATGTAAACTAGGACCAACTTCACATTTCATTGTCAACTTAAACTAATCTGTAAACTCGTGTGTGTGTGTATTTTTATCACTGTTTGTTCTTTTATAAAAACAAAAAACAAAAACCTCAATCCAAGACAAAACCTTTGATGATTTCAGTTCCACGGCAACAAGTAAAAAGGTAAAACTGCAAGTGTACATATACAACCAATTATGAAACTGGTTTTAAACAAAAGAAACATATGCAAAAAATCTTTGTGTATTTGATAAAGTCAACTTAATATAACAAAAACAAATTGAAATAGCTTATTAAAAGTGTCCTTATATAAAAATGGCCTTGTGATGTACAGTAAAATGCAATAAAAATTATCCTTTGTTCCTCCCCCGACCCCTAGTAACTAAAATGGCTACTCTTCCACAAAACTCTTATGCTTCTATAAAAGAAATACAATAGATGTGATTAAAGGTTTTCTAGATTGTATGCTTGGCGAATGTTGAGAGTGTCTCGGAGCATCAAATCCCGAAGGCGCCAGAGGGCATCTGCCATGGTGGTGTGAGCCCCTTTACTTTTCAGCCAGTGACAGGGTAGGCGGCTCTCTTGTTCTTTTGACAAATGGACATCACGTCTTCGAGCTGAAAATTAAAAGTGCAGACAAAGAAATGTAAACAGAAATTTAAAATAACAAATTTCCCCTCAGTCCTAAGATCTGATAGATTTATTAGAACGTAAAAGCATTTATTATTTATTAAACATTATAAATTTTAACTGCAGAATATTTCCAAGCAAATCTCTTAAATATCATTTTATTAGACATTTTGGTTTTTATAAAACTATTTCACTTAGGTATGAGACTACTTAGTCAAGGATGTCCTGTTTTATGCTTTCTATTTCTGAAATTATCTAATTTATAACAATGACTTCACAAAAGAGCTGCATAATATAATGTAATTCTCTAGAAAGGGGACACAAGAGCTTAACAGCTAAAGGATTAGGTCATTAATATTTTGTTGTAGGCACTCCTGATATTTAATGATTATTTCCATGTTAACAAAAATTCCTAAAAAGGTAAAGGGGGGAACATAAGTACTACTCTTAAAAGAAATCGAATTAGGTTTAGAAATAAAAAAATCAGTAGACACTTAGCAAATTCTTTCAGTTTGTGCTGAAAATATATTGTCTGTTGAACTAAATGAATAACTTCATAGGTTAATAGAAACATAGTTTCTAATATTGTTAATAAAAATTGAGATGAAATAACTTTTAATTTATTCAAATACATCTATGCTAATGCACACACGCCTGAAAAATAATTGAAAAAAAATTTCAGAATATACTTAGAAAGATGATGGTGACGTTTATAAAGACTAAGCTTTGAAATTCAGCAAAAAAAAATTTTTTTAAAGGCATGAAGAAATTTTTAAAAAAGGTTTTATTTATTTTTTTAGAGAGGGGGAAGGAGAGAGAAAGAAAGGGAGAGAAACATTAATGTGTAGTTGCCTCTCAAGTGCCCCCTACCCAGGGACCTGGCCTGCAACTCAGGCATGCGCCCTACACTGGGAATTGATCTGGTGATCCTTTGATTCACAGGCTGACAGTCAAACACTGAGTCCCACCAGCAAGTGCTGAATAAATTAAAAAAAAAAAAAAAGATTTCATTCATTCATTTAGAGATAGGAGGGAGGGAGAAAGAGAGGGAGAGAAACATCCATGTGAGAGAAACAATGATCAGTTGCCTCTCATACACACCCCGACCTTGGACTGAACCAGCAACCCAGCAACCCAGGCCTGTGCCCTGACTGGGAATTGAACTGGTGACTTTTTGCTTTGAGGGACAATACCCAACTGAGCCACACCGGTCAGGGCAGCAAATATACATTTCAAAGTGTGATGTTAATATACAAAGAAGCTCTAAGCCCTTCTATTAAATATACCATTTATTTTAGCTTACATAAGAAAAATGGATATTTGCCCTGTGCTATAATATGCCAATAGCTGCATGAGGACCTCAACAAAGCATGGATTTTGTAAAGGCTTATTGAGGATTCTCCTTACCTGCCAGGGTCTGGTCCCACTTGCTAATGCTGTTGGACTCGGCGCTGAGTCCTTCAATGTATTTCAGGTAGGCCTCTGAGTGGAGAAGCCGTTGGGTCTTGGGTGGAGGAGCCACAAACATTGGTGTTGTTGGCTGCTGTATGACAGAGGGGCTGGTTGGATGTGGACCAGGGTATGGAGGTGGTGCCTGCTGCCCTGGAGGCCCCAAAACTCCTACCTGAAAGAGCACAGACCACATAGTGAGGGGAAAAAATACTCGGCACATGTTTTGAGAAAGAGGATAATGTCCAGTCCTAGAAAATCCAACTGGGAGACTCACCTGCTGTCCATATGGACTTCCGCCTGGTGCTGGAGTCCCTACCATAGGGGTCACCCCTTGATTCATCACACCTGTAATTTAGAATGCAATGTCTCAATTAGAGGCTCTGGTTCACATGACTGAAAAACTACTGTCTGATAAGAAATGATGCCATTTATAATGCAAGCCTATGGACCTCTGCCTTTGAATCTTTGTGGACAGGAACTCTATACACCCCAAAAAGGATGTAGCATTCAAATAGAAAATCCCTATTCTTTTGTTTTCTAGGTAATTTACAATGCTAGTACAACTTGTCAGATGTGTATTAATTATTCAGGGCTTAGAAATTATTTGAACCCTGCAAAAATTCTACTATCTCCCTAGGTAATCTTTAGTCAGAACACACCTATATTTTCAAGGTATTTTTCTTCTAACAACACATTTTGCTGTAACTGAAGCCTGTGTTTAACTTCAGCAGTAATGGCGTTCAATCAGGCCCAGAAGTATGCAGTGTGCTAGGACAGTTAAGGACACAGGGGAGAGGTTGTGCAAGTGCACAGTTACATAAGCTTTGTGGAGGCTGGAGACACATCCTTGCTGTCTCCTGTCCCCTCACAGGCCACCAGTACCTCTGGTTCTGACTGGAGTCACTAATATCGACTGACAGAGGCCCCTTCCATCTGATAGAGCAGCACTTTGTAAAGGGACCATCTGGAAGCAGAGCAGTCTCACTGCTATCACTTCAAATACAAAGTGACAAGGGGAAAGAAAGAGATTTTATGATCCTACTATATTTATGTATCTGATGATAATTTTATAAACTTGGTGACGCCTCATAAACAATTTCTGTCTCACTGGTACTAGCTGAGAATAGGCCAAGTGTCCTAAATTTAGTGTCTAGGGTTACTTTAATCACCTCAGGACCATCCATTTACTATTCTCAAAACAAAGAAAGAGGCAAGAAATCCAGTTCGTTAAAAACAAACAAACTACAATCATTCCTAGTGAGTTATTGTTAGAACTTTAAACAAATCCTGCTGGCTACATAAAAGGATCAAGAGGAGCTAACTTGATTCTATAGTTCCTCTAGATTCAAAATGTTAATGTTTTGCCAGGCAGGATCAGCCCACTATTCTAAGGTTCAAAATTAATAAATGCTATTTCTAGGAAGTATCAGACATTTGTTAGAAAATACTAAGTAAAAATAAGGTTTCTGTTTACAAAGCAGGGTTTTTTTTATTCCAAGAACCCAGAAGGGTACCTGGATCACCATGACAGGATCCTAAAGATTATTTGTGAAAGAAGAGGTTGTGGGAGGTAAGCTGCTGCTCCAGCAACATATTATTAACCGCATCCCCGCCTGCCACTCTCTCACCAGCCTTAGATTCCACAACACAGTGGGCCTCCCTGACCTGTTTGTATCAATCTGTGTAGAGCAACACAAACAAATCAGCAATGCTCTCTGCGCCCTCTGTTTACAAATGCCATGCTGGGGGGGCAGCAGGTGAGAATGTGGGCCACATCAACAGAGGAGTTCGCTGAATTCTCTGCTCCTCAAAGCCTAACCAGAAATGTGTGTATAGACACTAAGAGGGGTTCTTCCCTATTTCCTTGACTATAATCAGATGTGTTGTTTCCTTCAAATGTAATTTAAAATCTGAAGGGGGAAAGGCAAACAATGGTGGCCCCAAACCCGCCAAAGACATCAGCTACCTAGTGAACACTGGCCTTAGATGTGGCTCCCACTGAATCCTACGTGCACCTAAAAGTCAGCTTCAACCTGGTCTGGCTGACTCAGTCAGACACCCTATGCCAAAGTGAGAAGACACAGAACAAGGCTAATTCTATCTGCCGCACCGGCCTGTCCATTTTATGACTGACTTTTGTTGCAACAGTAACCCACACAGCCCACCATTTCCACGATGAAGCATATATGCCCACAAACATTCCCTCTGGATACACCTGGATCAAACACTTTTGTGGAGTTATGAACATTCTCCAGTAATTCTCACAAAGTGCGACTGGAGGCTGTAGGCCAAGACACCACGTTTGCTCACCCTGCACACTCTGAAGCACCATTTGGAACTCTGTATAACCCTATGATCAGCAGGTCCAATACTGGTGTAAGCAAATCTAATGTTGCTATATTTTATCATGTGGGCTGGGTCTTCACTTGATATTTTGGATAATGGACCAAATGCAATTCCAAGTTGTCTTAAGGTCACATTCCCTCCAACTAGATTATAGCTAAGGGTCAGTTCTTTTGAATACGATGGCAATTAATATGGGAGCTTGTGATTTTCCTTTCATAATCATTTCTCAACTTGCTAATTAATTATAAAGTAACACTGTAGCTATTTCTGGACTCCATTTATGTTTCTATATGAAATAACTTTTGAGCTTCTGTTCAGACAGAAGTGTCTACAGTTAGTAGGGTGGGCTATATTGCTCTTTAAAATGTTACGTTATGCTTCTTAGAGGACTCAGACATAGAAAATGAGTTCAGTGCAAATTCATTTGCTCCCTCCTTTTTGTTCCTGGAAGGACTGACTGAAGGATTTCTAAAGAGTTCTACATCTAAGAGGACTAAGAGGACTCTGCAGTCCTCTTACAAGTGCTGTTTCAGAAGCAGGAGATAGAGTAGGGCCTCTATACAGAGGACCCTTTGAGGTGAGAATTGATTTAGAGGAAGCACTGCACTCAGGAGCAGAAAGTGCTTTTACATGCGAACGGGAAACTCTATTCACTGATAAAGAGGGCGTGACTTTCTAGGGTGTGCCTGACTTTTCTAGCACATGTCAAATTGATTTTAAGAGTATGCCTCCTGCCTCTTGGTCTCCTAACTCTGGTTTCTGCCATGTGTCCTATGTTGCTGCTAGGCAGCCGGTTGCCCAAGGGTACAGATGCTGAGCCACCTGCTCTACACAAAGGACAGGCCAGTTGCTGCCATCCCTGGGATTCACAGTGAGAGGAGACCTGCCCACAATGGGCAGCAAGTGCCTCCTAGAACAACTGGCTGAGGGAGAAAAAAGAGAACACAAAGATGAGATTAATGAGTGAATGAGGATGAAGTTCTTACCCGGTGGTGGGATGCCCGGAAGGCCGGGCACACCTGGCGGAAGATGGTGGGGTGGAGGCCCCCCAGGGTGAAGTGGCTGCATGCTGCCCATGCTAACAAGGCCATCAACTGGGCCCTGCAAAGGTGGAAGGCCTGGCGGATAGCCACCCATCATGCCTTGAAGGACACAACAAATTTCAGACATGCATCATTAACATGCAACATGAGCTAAGTAATAACAAACCTCCCACATGCATTACTAATGAATAAAGCACCCTTAGTATTGCATGATATAACAGCAATTAGTGCAATTATTTTGTTGCAATAATGAACAAAATAAAATGTTACAAATATGAAACCCAACATTTCTGGATGAATTAGTACTTAGTATATTATTATTTGTAGTTATTTTCCCTGGGATAAATATGCTGCATGTTTACAGTTAAAAATAAATAGTTCCAGTAACAGTCTTCCCAAGGTCATAATTACTGCAAGCTGTTCAGAGTGACCAGTTCTGCAACTGCGATTCTAATCAAACAGTAATAGCCCCATCATTCCACTCTGCCCACACTCATATGCCTGTCATGCATACACATGAGGGGAAACTGGAATGGAGGAAAATGAGGCGCACAGCCTGGATCACAAAGCATGGTTCTCCAGCTTGGGGGAGGACAGCAAGAATTTTTCAAGACTTTTACATCCACTCCTCCTCCCTTCTAGCCCCCACCACTGCTGGTAAGAATGGATCGTTCTTGAGCTTGAGCTGGTGAACCACTAAGAGGCATCACAATGTATGATTGTTCATCTTTAGATCTGAAAACAAGTTAAAATACAGATAAAAACCTAAACCCTCCCAAGCAAACCTAAGCCCAGGTCACTCATAGCCTGCACGCAGACCTTAGGGAAGAACTGCTGGAGAATCAGGCTCTGGTAACATGAGAAAATGCCAACTGGCACCACTGTCTCCACGCTCACAAATGTCCTCACATAAACCTTCATTTACCAGTGAGCATTTAAAATGAGATACAGAACTTCTGCGAACAGAGGCTTTTATTACTTTATTTTCAAAGTGCATCTTCACATGACAAATATTTTCTGCCTGCTAGTTAAGAGTTTGAAGAAACAAATATTTTTGGCAAGAGAAGTGAAAAGAAAAAAATAATTTCAAAATGTCAAAGACTCACCTATCAAAAGACCTTTGAAGCCACAGGACATTTTTTTAAGAAAAACAACTTGACTTTTCTAGGATTTGAAATGATCACAATGAACAAAACATAAGATCTCCCCCCAAAATGCAATCACCTTTGGTCACTACTTCTTGCACAAAGGCAGGGTTGAGGGACTGGTGCCAAACCTCATTTTTATAAAATATTCTTTGTAGAGGGACTCAGGGAAATAGTGAAACACTCTAGATTCTAAGAATTTTGCTCTTTGCCTTTCTCTAAAGATTTATTTGAAAGGTATCTATTTATAAAAGTTCAGTCTCTTAAAGCTATACAATTATTGATAATTCTGAGATTCAGCTTCATTAGTCACATCTGACTGAAAAACTTCCAATTACGCAAACCAATAAAACAAATTTTAAAGAGTAATACCTCTATACATGAAATAGGATTATGAATTTCATTAAAAAAAAACCCCACACAAATGAGACTTCAGAGAGTAAAAACTACTTTTGAACAGACACCATCACTTTAAACATGAGGAGATCCAATGTTGCCAAACTGCCTTTTAACCACGCTACCAGATATAGCTTTTAGGGCTAAGTATGTGGGAATTTAAGAATGTTAGAAGACTTTGCTTTCAATTACAAAAGCCCATCTGAACGCACCCTTCACGGGCTGTGGTTTAGGAAATTATTAAGAACTGAAAGACATGACACTTGTCTTCATTAAACTGTACTTTGTCATTTATTATCCCAGTCACATGTGTTCAAATGAGCTTCAATGCTTGTAAGCAAAGCTGGTCTCAGATAGTAACAAGGCTAAGACTTAGACCCTATGCAACCCATGAAAAAAATCACCCTGTTAGCTACCACGTTCCCACGGTAGACTGGTTACTACAGAGAATGCTTGCCCTTCACTCCCATGGCCCAGAAGTCCGGACAGCACACAATAATGGAACAGGGGCTTTCTAAAAGGGAGTCCCCTCCTCCTCACCCATCAGAGCTCTATGATATCATTTCCCAACAGGGAGCTAAAATGCTGCAGCTGCTGTTTTTCTTTTTCTTTTTTATGTTTTTAGCTGTTTGAATTCATTTTGTTAATGTGTCCCTGGGCTTTTTAGTCAAGGGCACAGTGCTACAATATCACGCATCAAAAACAACAAAGCAGGATGTCAACAAGGGAGTTCTAACTTTCAAAGTCCCCATGTTTCAAGGCCTGATTTCTAAAAACCTTTGGATGGAACACTGTTAACCAAAATGGGCCATGGAATACAGCAGGCGATTATGAGATTGGTTAGATCAGCATCAGTTACACTGAAAGTACTGAAAAGCCATGATTCAGATGTGCTTTGGCGAGTGCAACTGCTAAGTTCAGCGACAGTGAGTGCATTTGAGAACTTGCCATCATGAAAGGTAGGAGCGACAATCCAAAAGTTATTCTATGCTACTCTTCCTCAAAAAGCAAATACAAAAAAAGCAAAAACAGAAACAGCATCCCAATAAGCCTGCGTTGAACAATACAGTGTTAGAATACCTGCAAAAAGGTCAGACTGCTTTTGCTTAAGAAGGGGGCTTGTGTAGACCTCACCAGGTTTAGAGAAATCACAAAGGAGGGACCCGAGAAGTGGTCTGCAGGCTTCACATTGGACACACGTCAGACAATGATATTCAATTTGAGAAGAGCCAACTTTGATATGGCTACCAGAACTAGAGACAACATACACAAGCAAACCACATTCATCATTTTCTTTCTTTTTTAAAAATATGTGACTGGGATACTAACAGAAAATGCAGTTTAATGTAATTAAATAGAAAAGCATTACAGAGTGGGCACAATGAATTGAACAAGGACTTGTATTAGCAGTCATGCACACTGGTGACCAAGAAAGGATTTGAAATTCATTGTCAAAAATCCTTTTAAATGGTCAGTCTTTTAAGGATGGCTGCAGCAGAACAAGGCAAACTGAATACTGGAATGAGACGGGAAAATCAATATCAGCGAAAACTAGGTTTTGTGTTTTCTCTTGGAAGTCTCTCCAGAAGAGAATTCAGGGTCTCTTTATATTTTCTGCTGTAATGCTCTATCAAGAGCCGTCTGGGGTTGAGAACAGCACTAGACCATGCCCACAGCTAGGGAAGAGCTGTTCCCTACCAATTCCCAGGACTGGGCCCAATGCCCATTTCTGGGGCAGAGGGGACACATTGCCCATATGGGAAAGGCAATGTAAGGACAACATGGATGACTTCAAACTTTGACTCTTGTCATAGAAAGGCCTAGAGACTGTGGCCTACTCCTCATTGGAGAAAAAAAAAAATGAAGGAATTTCTTAAAGTGGAAAAAAATGGTCTTAGCTCCTGTTTTTACCTGCAACAGGTGTCAACTGCTGATTGAGCATCCCCATTGGTGTTGGTGGTGGCACCACCCCCATGAGAGCCCCCACAGGGGTGCCTGCTCGGGGAGAAGCACTCGGCTGCTGTTGCTGTGCTGCTCGCTCTCTCTCCTGCTGCTCAGCAACTTTAGCTGCCCGCTCTGTAAAGGCATTTCAGATTTTCAATTCTGTTTTTAACCCAGGAATTCAAAATACCATCCATTGCATTCAACAGGACTAGTAAAAACACAGGCAACAGTTCTGTCTCAATGGAAGGAACAGTAGATGACTAGTCTCAACACAGGAGGAGTCGGGCCGATTTCACTTGGTAAACTAGAGTCCAGCTTTCCTATCCCATCTTGAGAACTGGTCTGCAAAGATTTCAAGAATGTTAAGACTGCAACACACATTCAGAAAGCACAGGTTTTATTTAAACACGTCACCAGCGTAACCAACGTGGTTAATCTCACAAGGCACCCTGAAGATGAGAAGCGCTACCATTATTCTAGCATTAAAAGCATTGCAAATTATTTGTAATTTCCATGTGAAGCAATTCCATGGCCCATTATAATTTTTGGCACAATTGTTACTTACTATATTTTCCTGATTCCTTGCACCCAATTTAACTAAGCTATGAGGACTCTTGTTATTAGTATCATGGGTTTTAGCAGCTGAAGAAAATTAACTCTGTAAGGGAAAAGCAGCTCACTGCCTCCTCCACAAGATTTCAGGGACATTAAATGCTAATTTCTACATTCTAATGAAGCAAAGAGGTCATGTTTAATAAACCCCAAGGGAAAAAATGCATGGTACTCCAGGCTACAGTCACTGAAAGAAGAGAATTATATATACGCATATGAAGCAGTGGACAAGGTACTGACAGAATCAGGTTTCCTGAAGCTGAGCAGTTCAATACTGACCATAGATCACCCTAAATCAGTGAAAGTTCCAGAATTCACTATTATTTCATTTGAAATACAAGAGGAGTATTTGCTTGTGCCAGTTCTGGGCTGTGGAACACACTTTGCTACACCCCTCACTCCTCAGAGCTACTCTGCCTACATCTCCATAGTCAGTAGCCCCAACGATCACATCCCCAGTCTTTTTGGCAGCTGGCAGGCTGGACCCTTACTAGAGGACTCTAGAAATGTGTATTCCCAAAGCTCCCACAACACAGAGTTTATTTTGCTTCACCGTTCATAAATAGGAAATTCTTCCCACTTTTCATCTGGGCAAACTGAGGCTGGGAGACAGGCAGTGACGTGTCCGAGGATACAAAGAGAACCAGCAACCTGTCCTGGTATCACACTCCAACTGCCACACACTGACCCTCCAACATAGAATTCCAAAGGCCTATCACTGGCTGATCTAAGGAGGGGAAAATAGCTCGAGGTCACATGGCTTTAAAGAGAATCAAGAAGCAACAGCTCCAGTCTTCCTTTATGTAAGAACGTTCAAGTCAAACAAGTTAAATCTTTGGCTGCGACACAGGTGCCTGCAAAGACTTATCATCACTCACTAACAATGTCCCAGTTTACGGATCCTCTGTACGATGAACATGAGGGACAAAAGCCATTTAAACAACCTAGTTATTTCCTTGAGATAGCAGTGATCTAGACCACCCCACCCCCACATTAAATTCTAGTATTTTCATTACACGAATGACACAGCAAAATGGGAGAGGAAAAAAAGGAGTTGAAAATAGAAAAATTCAGGCCTGTGGATTGACTACTGCACTGGCTACTGTTAGCTCTTGGGGAGTTCACTTGGGCTGTCTTGGAAAAGAAAAATTATTAAATGAAACCAGCCAAACTTCAAACATTAGGTTTTGAATTCAATGGGTCAAAACAAAAGTTCAGATTTTGTGTCTCAGACAGACACTACTGAATCGTATTAACTCATTTTCACTTGGTTCTCACTGAATTTCAGCTTCTGCTTTGAATTTGGGAGAATTTTCCAGAAGCCATTATTTTTCCCTCTCTTCAGCCCTGCTCCAACATTTTTACTTTTACATTATATCCAGATACTTTTTTCTCTCTTGCTCACACTTTAAGTAACCAGTCATGTAGTATTAGCTTCATTTATCCTGGACTAGGTTTCATACAAACCCACGCAAGCTTCATTTCCAGCACTCTTCCAACTGAGAGATATATTTGGTTTTAACATTCATTAAGGTCAGAAATGCCCAAGCTCTCCCAAGTTCTAGGTTCTTATGAAACTGATCAGGGTTTCTTAAAGTATGTTCTGCAAAATTTAGTTCTTTAGGATATTAACAGGTATTAATATGAATACTTGGTCATGTTTCAGGAAATGCCAGGTGAAAAAAACAGGTTCTTTACAGTAGGTCTTACAGACTTTAATATAAAAATATGCACTACAAGTTTCCTAGAGAAAGAATGTTTGGAGTGCTTCTCAAACTAATTTTGGTTGAGCATCTTTTAGGATTAGGGTTCTGAAGAAAATCCTTGGGGAAGTCCATCAGATAACTGTATAATAATCAATTAATTATAATAATTGAAAAGAGTGAAATTTTTTGAGAAGATTTTTTTTGAAACTCCATAAACTTTAATAAAGGAGGCAGCCTTACAACTAATTTATGTTTGATGGGAAATGATGAATGTGGAATCAGCCAAGAAGAGTAATGGCTGGCCATTGTGGTCAATCATTGAAGGATGGCTCCGACCTGGCAAAATAAACCATTACATGCAATTCCAAATGGGAAGAAAAACCCAGCTGCAAGGGCAACAGTCCTGACAAATTTAATGTTTACCACTTATTTTTATTAAAGCCATGAATGACAGCAAAAAACAAACAAAACAAACAAACAAATCTCTCTCCAGTATTTGTCCCTAATGGCTCTCTCCAGTATTTGTCCCTAATGGCTAAGAATCACCAAATCCTTGAATGATATAGCTCATGGCCCAAAATGACTTAATTACAGAGTAAAAGGAAAATGAAGGCAGTTGAGCTTTATAAAAGAGACCCTAAGAGCCTTAACAGTAGCTGCAAATGCAAATACAGCAAAGGCCAGGACTAGCCTAGGAAACCAAGTGCTTCAGCCAAGCTTCAGCCTGAAGTTTAAACATACGGCTTGGCTTATCAAGAGCCATAACAGAAGACCGCTAGTTTTGAAAGCCCACGTTCAGATGAATTTTAACCAAAATTATATTTAACATCCGAGTACAATCATTCTCCAGCTCAACACATGTAGCTTACACAACTCAATGAAAGAAGAGAATCATGCAATTTTTAATAGCAATATATTCATTTGAGAGATATTTTGGGGGGGGAAACCCACACCAGGATTAGAGGCCAAGTCAGGGGCAGCACTTGCTCAGTCAGGTCAAGGCTGGCATTTAAACTTCTGGATGGGAGGCATTTGAGACAGTCTCCAACAAAAGTTTATGTGCAAGTGGTAAGAATAAGAGAGTAAAACCTGTCTGTGCACGTGCATTCCTAAAAACATCCCACTGCTTAGAAAGCTGAGATGGTTGTGTCTAGTCTATTTACCTTCATATTCTGCTTTCTTGGCTGTCTCAAGGTTTCTCCATTCTGTCCCCACCAGTCGGCTGAGCTCCCCAAAAGAGTAGTCTGGGTGCTGGGCCTTAATCACAGCTCTCATCTCACTGCTGAACAGAATGTAGCCACTCATGTTGATTTTCCTTTTGGAGCCTTCCTTCTTTGCACTGCCTTTGGCAGACTTTGGGGTAGACTGTAAGACAGAAAGTTCTTAGAGTGCATCAGAACATAGTATTTGGTTAACTGCTCAAAGTTCCTGGAAGCCAGGAACATTTGATTCAATAGTTACTATTATAGACATGTTCAGTTTACAGGTGGTCATTTTCTTGGTTAAAATAAAGCTCTTCCTTGCTTCTTACCATATAAAAAAAAAATAAATGGAAGTTCACTGAATTCCATGACTACAATCTGAATGGTGACCTCACAATTAAGTCTTGAGAAAATTCTGAATGAGAAAGAAATACCAACAGGGATCACCTCAACCAAAAAATGAGATTCTAAAGAAGAAGAGACCAAAAAAATGGGGGAAATAAAAAATAGAGTAACAAGATAATACTGTTCCTCATGGCTTTTCTTCAATACAAGGCAAGGAGAGCATTTTAACTAAACTTGCCAATAAAAACAGCAATCTATGAAATTTTAAAAACATATTAAATCTTAAATAATTAATGGCATCAAGAAAAAAAAAATCCGTTCCTTCCTGCAGAATTCTACGTTGAAACTCACATATGTAGTAGCAGGACATCTCCTTACTTTGGTTTAAGACTGCTGCAAACCAAAGCCAGGAATAAGACAAGTAACAGAAACTTGTCATCTTCACCTGTGGGGGTGTGTAGGGCATGAGATCCAGCTCACTGGCCAAGGGAGTCTGAAGTTGAGGTAGAGAAGGAGGCTCAATGACCTCACTATCCTCTTCTCCCATCTCTTCAATATCATCATCTCCACCTTCTAGCTCAGCAAATTTAGCTTCTAGTAACTGGATCTTCTTTTCCAACAAAGGTGAGGGCTCCTTCTGAGGAACAATTGGTTTTCTAAAAGAAGTGACATAGAAAAAAAAAAGTCACCTAACACTACTCCAGGATTGGTCAGAAAGCAGTGTTCTGCCCTAATGTCTAGAAATGACTGCCTGCAATCTGCAATGTAAACTCTAAGTCAGCAAGGAAAAGAACTTAAATGTGTACTTACAAAGTCACACCTTTTTACAGATGCTTATTTTTTTTGTTTTTAAGATTTTATTTATTTATCTTTAGAAGGTAAGGGAAGGAGACAGGGAGAGAAATAACAATGTATGGTTGCCTCTCGGATATTTCCTGCTGGGAACTGGCCTGCAACCCAGGCACGTGCTCTGACTGGGAATTGAACTGAGGTTGTCTGGTTCGCAGGCCCATGCTCAATCCACTGAGCTACACCAGCCAGGGCTTACAGATGCTTGTTTTTAAAGGATTCTGCTGAATACCCACAAAAGTGCTTAGTCAGAAATTGGGATCTAATTGCCTGTATAGTGTAAAGTATTTCCATAATCTGTGGAACTGTGCAATCTTTTTTAAAAAATATATTTTATTGATTATGCCATTACAATTGTCCCATTTCCCCTACTTCATTCCCCTCTACCCTTCATACCCCCTCCCACCCACACTCCCCCCATTTAGTTCATGTCCCTGTGTTCTAAGTTCTTTAGCTTCTACATTTCCCACACTACTCTTGCCCTCTCCCTATCTATTTTCTCCCCACTGTCTATGCTACCTATTCTCTCTACCTCCTCCCCTGCCTCCACCCACTCCCGTTGCTAACCTTCCACATGATCTCCATTTCTGTGGCTTCCCTCCTGTTTTAGCTATCCACTTAAGTCTGCTATTGTTTTAGGTGTGGTTGTTAATAACTGTGAGTTTACTGTCTCTTCACTGTTCATATTTTTAATCTTCTTTTTCTTAGATAAGTCCCTTTAACATTTCATATAGTAAGGGCTTGGTGATGATGAACTCCTTGAACTTGATCTTATCTGAGAAG
>PVKM010013811.1:0-29802 GCA_004027735.1 Carollia perspicillata | reverse complement strand
ACTATGGAAGGCCTGCCAGCCAAGCATGGGTTACTGGGAAGAACTGGGGGCTACCTGAGCCACAGACTTATATTTCTTTTCCTGAGATAAGATACCCTGGACTGGGCAAAGGAGGGGAGGATGGACTCTGTGTTTGTGGGTGTTTTAAGGGACTTTGGGATTTTAATGAAGACATTAAATCATTACTATAAGTCTGTATAACTGTTGAATAAATAATTTCTTTCCTTTTCACCAGTCTCTGACATTGAGAGCTATAATTCCCTGGTGATGGGCAAGGCGAACCTAGTACAGAGGGACTCCGGGAGAAGGGGTTCCATTCAGTAATAGTATATCGTCCCTCCCTCCACACTTCCGTTCTGTGACACCAGGTCCCCAGTAGTGGGTGCATGAGAGGCAACCACACATTGATGTTTCTCTCCCTCCCTTCCCCCACCTAATAAATAGATAGATAGATAGATAGATAAAATCTTTAAACAACAACAACACGGGAACATGGAAACATGGGCCACTGCAGGTAAATGGAGGTGAAGAGGAGAGAATCCAACTTTCCCATGTGGGGAGTCCTATGAAGTCTCCAGGGGCAAAGCCACATGAATTAGCATGTAATTAGAATCTCATTTCCAGATTAAGGTGGTGAGGACAGGTAGGAGGCATAAGAATTCATGCAAAGTCATGGGTTCCAAGGGATAACTTGATGCCTTCTGTATTCTAGGGATCATGGCACAGGAACAGTGATCCCAAGGATAACTCCAGGGCAGAAGCTTCATAGCAGGAAGCTGATGAGTTCTCAAGAGTCATGAACAAGTACATGGCTTTGAATTAAACTCACAAGATTTCATGTTTACCTGAATCTTTCCTGAGAGCTAGGCTTTGAGAATGGCTACTTAATTTCTTGAACAGAAAATGGGAACAAGAAAAAAGAAAATCTCGGGATGGCTGTGGAGATTCCATGAGGCCATAGGTGGGGGATGTCCAGGACCTGTCACCTGCTGATGTGTGTGCCCTACAAGTAACAGTGTGTACTGCTGTCAAACACCCCAGTGGTCTGAAGCACGTCGTTTCTTTGAACCAGCTGTATTACCATTCTAGTGTCTTGGCCCTGTGGCCACTGAGGACTGGGGCTGGGGTGGCTCAAGGGGAAAGGTGGCAACTCCAGAAAGTCAAGCCTGTTTTATTCTTCCCACTTTGAGCTGCCCTCTACAATTCCTAAGCCAGCAGATGTCAACTTTCCTAAAACCCAAGGACCAATAGCAGGGAAAGCTGCTGGGGCATTTGCTGTAATTTGAAGATGCATGTGCTGTGCTTTGTGCCACAAAGCCATTACAATGTCTAGACTCTACCAATGACACACTTCACTTTGTGAGCATAGAAATCACCTCTGAGTGACCGGTGCAGGTGCACTTGAAAGCTGTGAAAGCCTCCTGTCAATTTCTGAGCCATCTCACTCCTGGAATCATTACGGCCCTCTGGTACAACTTTATAACCTGTCTGTGCTCCTTCCAAAGCACTGGCCACAGCTGCGCCTCCTCTAGGCTCTCTCCGCTCACCTCTGCTCTTGGCCTCTCTCTGTGGTAATTTGTCATATAATTCAAAATGACACTGTGCTCCACTGAACTGCCACCTCTTCTCCAGAACATTTTGTGAGGCCCCTCCCCAGCCAGAAGAGATTCCTCCCCTTCTGGCTTCCTATTAGGGCTGGAGGCTGCACTGGGAAGTGAAAGGAGCATTGTACTTGGGAGTGAGAGGGCCCTGCATCCACCCCACCTTGCTGTGTATTCCTGTCCAACATCTCTAAGCCTCAGTTTCCTCATCTGTAAAAGGAACTAATAGACCCCAATTTGCAGAGTTATTATGAAGATTAAGCATCATGAAAAGCATGGCATCTGGCACGTAGAGGGATTCAATAAAGAGCCCTACGTGATTAGTTGCACTTGCTTTTCTGTTTCTTCTGCTACAGTGTGAGTCTCTGGATGGTGATGGCAGTGCCTGATTCATCTGTCTTTATAACCCCAGCACTTAACACCATGAATGGCACATTATTTGATTTGCTGTATGTAATTGCCTGAACTCTTCCCCTGCTGGAGTCTTTGCATAGCTTCTTTAAAATAGTTTACGTTCAAAATGATATTAACAAATATACCAATAACACAAAACAAAAATTGCCCAGAATTCGGGTGGAGACCTTTGAAGACAAGCTAACAAATAATTCAATTGCTGAAGATGTCAACCCTTAAAAGGTTTTGCTCTCAATTTTCAAAACAAATGCAAATTCCCATCTCCATGTCTCTTATGCACCTGTTGTCAGACTCTGAAACCAAGGCAAAGCAAACTGCGTTCTTCTGAAAATCCCCATTTTTTCCCCTTGACCCCAATTAATGACAATTTCATTGTGTTTTCATAGAGTTCGCATCACTGCTGATTGCAATACATGGCTTATCCTGGCTCTTGACAATGCTAACAATGTGAGAGAAGGAAATACAGGGTGTTCAGCTTCTGGGTTTCTCATTATTTTAAAGGAGGGCTCAGAATTTTCTTACATGCCCCTAACACAGAGTGATTAGTTCAAACACATTCAGAGTGCAAGCCCTACAGAAAGAGTTGCAGACTGAAGGTGAGAACCATGGCTGCCACAAAGTATTTCCCTGGTGGAAAACTACTTGAAAGAAAAATAAAGAGGAAGAAAGTCAGACTCATCACATCCAGTGATGATAGAGAAGGCCAAAGGCCCAGACAGAGCTAAGAAGACAATCGCCAAGTGACAGCTCCCAAACCATCCTCACAGAGGTAAGTCACACTTCACAGAACACGTGCATGTGAAAAAGAGGAAATGGTTTATTTTTCTGTTAACTGGGGTCCCAATGTGTAACGTAATGCCACCTTCCGATCTGAAACTTATTACTTGCTAGAAAAACTAGCACAGAACAAACAGATACCGGGAGGAGATGTCAGATTCACGTTCTAATGAAACGCGGGGACTTCTCATTAAAGATAAATGTCTACATTGCTTCCAAGCATTTGAAGATAGCCATGGACTGCAGGGGAGAGAGGGAAAGCACTGTGAGTCTCAGTGAACCACAGAAAGAAGAACCAGGTTTAATTGGATCACCTCTAATCAGGTGACTCAGTGAGGATTGAAGACATTGACAACACATGTGTAGTGAAGGAACTGGAATAATCTTCATAATTATAGATGCAACTTAAAGAGTTTTTATTCCTTCTAAGGGTGATTTGTTAGTATAAACTCTTTACTTCGTCTTCCCATTGACCCAGAGCCCAGGACCCGGGGCCCAGAGAACAGGTGGAAATCCAGGCTCACACTCACTAGCTGTGTGACTTGGGCAACTTAACTCTCAGAGTGTCGTTTTCCTCATCAACTGGACGGAATGATTAAAAGAGCACTTACCTCACAGGGTTCTCATTGGTATTATTTGAGTTACTTCATATAAAACCTTTAGAACAGTGCCTAGAATATAGTAAGTATTCATAAATTTTAACTGTTATAAATTCATACACCCATCCACCATCTGTTTATTCAAGCAGCAGTTATTACATATTTTCAGGGCTACCAATTCTGGGCTATGCAAGTCTGATCATGTTAGCTCCTGATTCAGTGGCTTCCCACTATTTTTAAAATGGAGACACTTGACCACCAGCCACATCTGTCCCTTTCCCTCTCTGCAGGCTCCCTGACCAGTCACGCTGCCTTCTTCATGGGGCCTTGACACAGGCTATTCTGTCAGCCAAGGAGGCTCCAGGGGGACAGAGTCTATATCTGGTGTACTTTGTTCTTGAATCCACAGCAACTAACATAGAGGCTCGTTTTTACTAGGTGCTCTAGTGACATTCATTGAATAAAGGAATGGATAAATAAATAAAAATAAAGATTAAAATATATACATATGACAGTGCTAAATCAGAACAATACTTAACATTTATTTAGTGCTTACTCTGTGACAGGCACTGTTCTAAGCACTTTTCTTGTATTATTTAATACCCATTCCATATTCAGTGGAATGAAATAGAATGGAATGGGTTGAAGGAAAGTTGTGGAGTGCAATGCATTGGACCAGGACAGGACAGGGGTGGATAGGAAATCCTCACCTAAGTCTATAAGGCAGGGAGAACTGTAAACGGACCACTGCAACTAGTGAGCTAACACCACGTGAGGGAGAGCAGAGGGCACGAGAGCAACCCAGAAATATGTCCCAACTGTATTTGCAGGTACTGAGGAAGGTCTCACAGAGGTAATCAAATCCTGAAGTGAGGGCTAAAAGACCAGTAGGGATTGTCTAGGGGAAGTGGGTGGGACCTTTCCAGAAACAACATTAGCAACTACAAAAGCATAAAGATCCACGAGAGCCTGGGTGACCAAATCAGGGTATGAAACTAGGCAGAGGTAGTTCATCAGGGAGCAGTGGGAAAGGGCCTGGGAGATGAGGTGCAGCCAGACCAGGGAGGGCCCGTGGGCCAGCCTGAATGCCCATCAATGGCTTTAGAGTGGACAACCAGGGGTATGTTTCAGTAAGTCTCAGGCTCCAGCACTGAGTTGAAATGGGATGAGATGAGGCAGGAGACAGGGAGAAAAGTTGGGAGACTGCTCGTCTAGCTCAGGGGACAGATGTGTTCAGTATGGAAAGGAAGACCAAGTTAGAAGAGGAGGAGGAGGAGGAGGAGAGAATAAGGAGTGCAGAATCTCAAGACCAGATCTTCCCTGGAGGTGATATAGGCAGGTCAGGACAGAGGACCCTATGCTATAAGCAGCAGCAGTCAGAAGTGTCAACGCTGCCCAAACTGAGGCTCTTGTCCTGGAAGAGGTGGGTATGTGTGTTTGTGTGTGCATGGTGAAGATGGGAAAGGGGAAAACCCGGGCCTGAGAAAAGGGGACCACAGGGCCAAGTGCCAAAGCAAGATGCAGACATTCAGGACATTGAGCTCCACAGTGTGGAAAAGGAGTAGAGGGGCTGAGGAAAGACTTAGTCACTGCAGATTAATTCCTGGCGGGTGGGTGTGGTGGCTCTTGTGGCTGCCTGGGTCTTTTGTCTGTGACCTGAAATGCCCTGATGAGTGAGGGGTCCTAGTATGCCTGAGAACTTTGCTGAAATGCCTAGGTCCTATGTACTCTGGCCTGCCTACCTTGCCACCAGCTATGGCCTCCTTGGGACAGGACCAGCCCTCTGAAATGTGACATCTATAGTAAGACTAGTTAGTCTCCAGAGCTTCCCTTCACCCTACTCCATCTCTGGTACCCTCTGGGGTGCCTTCGTCCTCTGCAGACACCTGTGCCCAGGGTCTTTCCCCTTCTCTTGTCTCAGCCTCAGAGCTAGTTCACCAATGCAGATCACAGTCCAGATCCCAGCCTGCCAGGTTTGCATGACCTAGGCCACCTCTCACCAGCCTCACCTGGGATCACTCTGGGAGCAGCAGGTGGGCCAGACATCCTCCTGTTGCCCCTAAGTCCCAAGCATCTTGCTACCTCAGGCCTTTCACAGGTGTATTCATTGCCTGCCCCTAACATGCCCCTGCCTCCCAGGCAAAACTGCCTCCCAGTTTTGGCCTAAATGGGTCTTCCTCAGTGAAGCCTTTTTTTTGGATACCCAGTTACATTGCCCCAGGACCCTGTACTTTGCTTTGTCTCACTTGTCAAGACTTTAATTAAAATATTCAATTGCTTAATCATGTGCTTAGTGTCTGATTCTCCTACCTGATTATAAGTTCCCTGAGGGAAAGAACCAGGCCAGCCATTTCCACTGCTATATTCCTGGTACCTAAAACAGAGCCAAGCACATAGTATGTGCTCAATAAATATTTGTTGAATAGACCTATGAATGAATAAGTGATACAACCATGCTTCAAAGATCACACAGTTAGTAAAATGTTGAATCAGGATTCAAATCACCTATTCTGCATAGGCTTTGGGCTAGTCCAGTTAGTAAATGATTTTTAGTAGAGAATTTGCCCTTGGCTCTACATTAGGATGACCCTTAGGGAAGCAGTGGGAATGGGAAGGGAGGGATGGAGGGGATCTAACATGCTAATGAATGTTAGTTTTCTGAGAATACTGAATGGTTTAGCATACAACTGGAGTGAGGATTGTGCCTCTGAAATGGTAAACATTGTTTAATAATTTGGCACTGTACGGTGGGGGTTCCACAAGGGGTTTCTGTCAACATCAAATGTACCGCTCTCCAGCTGGCTGAGAGACGAGCAGTATGGCTCTGAGAAATTCACGGGTTCTCTTGGGAGTGGCCAACTAATCTGATTTTAACGCTTCACACAATGCTTTGGAATTGAGTTCATTCACTTCGAAATGTGCTTGCTGGCATTAACTAGGTAGACTGTCCCAAAGGAGATGCAGCCTCCTCCAAAAACACCACATTCAGTTATCAGAAGATAGAATGCATTCAAGGAGGGACTGTAAAGGATTTATAACATTTGGGATCATTTTTAAGAGCTTACTGTGTACCGGCACTGCGAAGGTCCCTCACCTACTTTCCCTCCTCGGTGCTGAGCAGCACTCTGAATTGGTCATCCTTATACCTACACTGCCGTTAGGTGGCTTGCCTGGATCCCAACATGTAGAAACAGCAGTGGAGCAGGACTGGGCACCTGAGGCCTTCAAGTTCCATTTTTTCTGGCTTGCTATTGGTACCATCAGCATTCCAGAAGGAGTTTGCAGCCTTCCATTGCTGCCAAGACCCAACTCCAAGGTGAATGGCCATCTCCTCGGTAACAGTGTAGGCAGGGTCTGTCATGAGTGGTGGGGATACTTTGGTCCATCGTTCACACTCAAGAAGAGCTTCATATTGAGACTTGCCACACAGTCTGCAGAGTTTATATCTGCAGACCCTGTTGACGTGATGCTTCAACAGATGTTAAAGGAAGGCTTCACCATATGACTCTAATTGGTAAGTATAAACATCGGAATGCACCATGGTGGTGTTAACTAGTTTGGTATTTCCTTTATATTTTAATGTACCAGAAACCTCAAAAAGCAGAAGAGACTGAGATTCTTCTGCTCCTACAAATGGTGGAAGAAAGCAGAACATTCACAAAGTTGGGTCTGGCAATTTTAGGAATGTTGATTTTGACATAATAGAGGGAATACTGGAAAGGGCGAAAGAGCAAGAAACAATGGACCAATAAAAAAAGCAAACATTCAGTCGACAGATTCAATGGGCATTCACTCTGTGCCCTGCCCTGAATCAGGCAGAGTCCCATGGATGTGACTAAGCTTAACACTAACTGTATACCTCACACCTTATGTCCAACTTTGAGGGAATTAACTGTTTAGAGATTATAAGCCTCACCTCTTCTGTTTCTGCAGCATGGGGGGAAGTGAGGCATAGACATGGGGTACGTGCCATGGACAGTGTATGTCCTGCCAAATAGGTCAGGGAAACACAGTGGGGCAGAAGTCTTGAGGCAGAAATGCAAGATGGGGTGGGAGGAGGGTGGGAGGACAGGCAGCACAGATCCCGTGGGTAGGTCACATCGCTCATTAGAGAGAATCAGGGAAATAACCCACCGAGTGAGGGATTCTGAGTTAATGTCATTTGTGTAGAAACAAAAGAGAGGAAAAATAAATGAATACAAAGACAAATCCCAGAGCACCAGGAATCTAACGGGGATGAAATAAACTGCCCTGACAAAGTAGAAAACCACTTCAGCAACTGAGACACATATCTGCTGGGAAACCACATTATGTGGGTGCTAAGGCCAGAGGCTCTGAACACTAACAGGACTGTAGGTCTGGAGCATGTGGAATGACCTCAGGAGACCAAGCTCTTTTAAAAAGCAAGAGAAGCCAAAAAAGGAAGGCTGGGGCACAAATGAGTAAGGTAGGCATTGTTTCCACTACATTCGTTCTCTCATTCTCAAGTCCTGTAAAATCAGGGTCCACGTTTTTCTTCCCATGACAAAAAAGGAAACTGAGACTCAAGAGTTTCAGCAACTTGTTCAAGACCACTAGTGGTGGAGCCAGGATCCGTAGGCATTGGATCCAGGGTCAGTCTTCTGTAAAGCCTGTGGCTCTTTTTCCCAAACATGCTGCTGTCCTCTTAGAGGTATGATGCTGTGAGAAGAATTATATCTTCTAAGGAGAGAGGTCACAGTGTAGCAAAGGGAAACAATAAAAACAGGGGCAAGTCTCCATGACATGTGCTTCCTTGACTCAGCATGGTGATGACTGCCGTCTGCAAGCACAGAACTGTTCTACGCCCTTCGCATCCACCACTAGCACATAGTCCAGTAGTCCCTGTGGGACTCCAGTGGTATACAACATGGATGCTGAGTATATTAGCAAGGGCAATGTGGAGGAGACTGGGCTTTGAAAGATGACTGGGATCTGGATTTGTGTAGAAAGGAGGAGAATGTTCTGTAGGGGAAAGAGGTACAGCATGAGTGACTGACTGGGGGTGGGAATGAGCACCATATACATGGCCTGTCCTTAGTCTAAGTAGAAAGATGGACACTTCAAAATACCATTCCCTCCCTGATCATCAAGTAATAGATGCTCACTGAAAAAGTCCTTGGAAAGACAGAGAACTATAATGAAAACACTGAAGAGTCACCCATGAGTTTTGCTGTTTATCCTGCCAGGCTTTCTTTTCCCTTTTTTTTTTTTTTTTTGGTGGGCTTAAAAAAGTTAATTCGTGATCAGACTGTACATATAATCCCACAGCTTTCTTTCTTTTACTTAACAAAATATTGAAAGTATTTTGTTCTCTTAAAATATTTTTCCAGATCAGGGTTTCCATGGCAGCATGGTGCCCTGTAGGGGCCTCCCTAGTGCTTTGGCCCTGCGAGTGAGCGACCCTGCATTGGCAAATAAGGATGCGGCTCTGCTACAAGGGAGAGGCAAGTTCACTTTGAAAGGCCTGGTCACCTTCCCACTGGGCCTGACCGTGCTTCCCACCCTCTTTCCTGCCATAATGTCTTGCCTTGCTAGGGGTGACCTGAAGGGAACAAAAGGAAGATTCTACGTCCCTTCAGAGACAAGAGACCTGAAAGGCATCTCTGTACTGAAACCTGTTTTAAGTTTCTGGAAGTATTAAGAGATGCAATTTCTAACTCATCTTCATGTTGAAAATGAGCATATCAGGCTATTAATATACAAATGGAGCCCCTTATGTCCATGTCCTGTGTGGTGACAGCTTGAATCCATTTACAGGAGCTCGGCTCAGCAGAGGCTTCCCATATCTGCTGTATATAATGTGCATCAGTGTTTTAGTGCTACCATGTATATTGTGCATCCTTATTTTTCCCTCAAAAATTTGGGCCAAAAGTGCACATTATACACAGCAAAATACAGTAGTACTGCAGATGGGGAGGGAGAGGACACTACACACACAGTGTGTGTGTGTGTGTGTGTGTGTGTGTGTGTGTGTGTGTATCTAATAGCCCACCTTGTTCTGTCCTCTAGGGCAGTGGTCCCCAAACTTTTTGGCACCAAGAACCAGTTTTTCCATGGATGGTGGAGGTGGGTAATAGGAGGCGGAGCTCAGGCAAGCTACCTGGGAAGTTTCCTAAGAGGCCATAGAGCTGTACCAGTCCATGGCCTGGGGGTTGGGGACCCCTGCTCTAGGGAGAAATGAACTATCATGCATAGCTTACTACAATTGCACTACAATTAGGGCACTAGGCTCTTGACATAGATTATTTTTCTTTGCGTTTACAACAGGTAAAGGAAGGGAAATTGTCAGCTTTCTTAACTGAAGAAACTGAGAGGTTGAGCATTTTGCCTAAGATGACATGCCTGAGTGGTGGGTTTGGGGTTGGGGTTGGGACTCAGCTCTGCCTGGACCCATGGCATACCTCTGCTGGCCACACTGTTCAGTGAGGTTACAGGTCCCCTCCCAGCCCCATCCCACCACAGCCTTGGAGAGCCATAGGCAATGTCCACACTTCAAACAGGGAACCAGAGCCCCACTGTCAGCAAAGGATTCCACTCATACCAGAACCCAGCATTTTGGAAGATTATCCAGGATGAAGGAAGAAACATGAAGGGCTTTTAGGTTACCCACAGTTATCAGAAAATTCAAAGAAATAAAGTTGCATGTAGTTTCAGTCTGGGGCCTTTTAACCATCCCACTGTCAGTTTCTGAGGGAATGGCCAGCTCACATATACCCTCTTCTGAGAATTACAGGTACTATCTGCTGAGCCCCTACAATCCCCTAATGAGAAGGGCTTTTGATCATCATTTCAAAGATGAAGAAAAGGAGAATGGGAGAAAAGGCGACTTAGTTAAATCCGTGGAGAAAAAGTGGCACGGTACTGCTGTGGACTACCTTTCCTCCAAGATTCCAGATCCTGAAAGCGCCTCGGCCACAGTCCAGCCCCATGAATGGTGACCCCATACAAAGCCAGAGTGTGGTCCTTGGGCATGGCGGGCCATATCCTCACATATTCGGCCAGAGCAGGATGATACCTCCTAGGACTGAGGGGCGGTGCTGCTTCCTTTAGGGCCTCTGACTTATGGGAGCCAGGTTACGATAGCCAAGGGTCAGGATGGGACCCGGAATTGTTCCTTCGGGCTCAAATTTGTTTGATGTTTTAAAAATAAATATCTAGGAAACCACCTCCTCTGCCCCACTTGACCCAATACATTTTAAAATTTGGAAGTAAAAGTGTTTTGTAAACTGTACGGAGTGATATGCTTGGAGGGTGTTACTATAATTACACTTGGAAAAAATCCTAGAAGGATTATTTAAAGATTATCCTTCTTATATAAGTAAAACAACTGTCCAAAAAAGCTAAATGACTTGTCAAAGACCACAAGGTTGGGTAGTGGCAGAAGTGAAACTGCAGCTTGATCTTTCTTTTGAATTTAAGCTAGTGAAACACTAGCTGAGTACCTACTGTGTACTTAAGATATTTCTAGGCACAGAGAAGAGAAGAAGCATGTTCCTATATGACAGGGACCAAATCTGGATCTTCTCTGGTTCCCCAAGCCTAGTGGTAAGCTTAGCACACACACACACAAAAAGCCATTTTTTTAAATGTCTGAACTCAGAGGCACTGACACTTTTGTGAACAGTTAGGATCTAAACTGCCTACCAGACACCAGAATTCATCCTATAATGACTCCAGTTTTCCAGTCATCATTTCCCCTGTATTCATTTGCATCTCCAATAAGATTGCAGATCTTTCAAGGTCGTGTGCACTGTGGGGCTGGACAGGGCCTGGGGACCCAGCAATGGCTGGGGAATAACAGTCCCACACCATCTCTGGGACTGGCAGCCTCTCAAGACTGGTGCACAGCTCTTGGCCCATGGCGGAATGTGAAGCTCCTCAGTTGGAGTTCTGACCCGCTCTGGCTCCACACTGGGTCCACACCACTCCTCCCTACCAGCCACCATTGGATCCCCACACCACCGCCTGACCTACCAGAGTGGAGCACTCCCCTGCCTGCTCCGTACCCCTGCACTGCCTCCCTAGCTGGACGGTGGGCCACAGTAAAGGCGATTTTTTTCTACTCCTCTAACCAGCTGATCATCTAGATCAGGGTAGAGCTTATTGGAAATACTCAATCTACTTACGTTAAATACAGAAAACATTTTAACCACAAATGCTTGGCTTGTTTTCAGCCAAGGTTTGCTGGCCTTTGAGAGTAAATACTTTGAAGACCATATTTTTCAAAGAGCTCCTACACAAACCCAGAATTAATAAGCATCTAAATTACAAATCTCACCATGTAGAACAAATTGGATTTCTTTTCATTAATAGCAAGGAAGCAGAAAACAAGCCCAATCCCAAGTGAGCCAAATGAACACAGTTATTCACCATTTTCTCTTGCATTTTTTTTTCATCTAAAAACCCATCTTCATTTAATTATGTAGCTCATAACATGGCCCCAGTATATCAGCACAGCTAACAAGTGGTGGCCAATGTCAGGGGCCTTTTGATGGCTCACCCAGCCTTGAGATAATAAAGTCATGGCTATATATGGGATTCTTTTGGGAGGGGTGGGGAAACAACAACAAAAACTAGCAAAACTCAACCAAGCCTCTAATAATTACAATGTTCCACATATTAAGATGCAGGACTAGCAGCTTTTTAATACAATAAAAGTTAATGTTGTTCTATATAACAGCATAGGAACCATGTTATCGATGGGGGAAAAACGGCCAACCCATGCACAGAATATTCGTATACATGCCTTTTTAATAATACATGTGCTTTAACAACAGGCCTGAAGCTTTTGCAGAAATCTGAGCACCCTAGTGGCAAAAATTATTCTCCAACACAATTACTGTGAGAGTTTGAGGAAATTCCACCTCTGTGAGGGGGTTGCTCTTGTGTATTTCCCATCTGCCCCGCTGGAAGGGGAGGGGTGGGAGCAGGGAGCTGTTGTCTGACAGACTCATAGGCTCAAGGAAAAACACTTGGTCCCCTGCCTACACAACAGAAGCCCAAAGCCCACCAAGTTAGCCGATTATAAATCCTTGAGCATTTTGTCTCCAAATTGGAAATTCTCAAAGAATGGTGCAGAGCCCCCTGGGATTCTCTATGACCCTTTTGGAGGAAGAGCCCACAAAATGAAAGCTATTTTCATAATTTCATGAAGATGTCTTGTCGTTTTCATGTGTGTTATCTCATGACTGTACAGTGATGTTTTACAAAAGTAACAGCAGTGAGGAAGCAGAAGTGAGAATTCTGTTGTCTTTTATTAAGGTAGGTATTAAGGAGATATGTCATAAAGTAAAGCAGTGCTGCTCTTCTCGCTGGATTCACTGTCTTTTGGAAAATATAGTTATTTTTCATGAAAGATTCTGTCTATGTTAACATGTAATAGGTTGATTACTGTTGAATTAATATGTATTTCTAAAGCATGTGAGTTTTAATTCTAACGAGCTAAGTATCGCTGGATATAACCTACATAAATAAGTTCTTCGTGTCCTCGATAATTTTTAAGAGTGTAAAGTAGTCCCAAGACCAAAGGGCATGAGTGCCCCTGTCCAAGGGTCCTGTCAGCTCTTCATGGGTCTGCCCAGCATCTAGTCATCCTTCAGGCCCATCTCCAGCACACCTTCTCTGGAAAGCCACTTCAGAACTCCCAGACCACAAATAAACTGTAGGCTGGCCTCTGTAATTGTACCGATTACTTAGTATTGTATTCACAGATTTCCTTGTCTGTACTTCCCAGTGTCAATTAGCTGAGGCAGAGCTGGGTGGTGTGTTTCATTCCTGCATTCTCAATACCAAACAGAGGGCTTGGTACCCAGGTAGATTTTACTGGGTTGGCTAAAAAGTCCATATGATTTTTTTTACATAAAATAAAAGACACATTTTTCATTTTCACCGATAATTTTATTGATTTGGACATTTTGAGTATGTCGGCTATCTCCCTCACGGTATAACATTGATTGTTCTCAATTAATGTCTCGATTTGATTGCTATCAACTTCAACTGGTCTACCTGACTAGGGAGCATTGTCCAGTGAGAAATCTCCCACACGAAACTTTGCAAACCACTTTTGACACATTCAATCAATCGCAGCACCTGCTCCATACACTACACAAATCTTCTTTTGTGTTTCACTTGCGTTTACACCTTTCTTGAAATAATAGAGCATGATAGGCAAAAAATGTTGTGTCTTTTCTTCCATCTTCAATATTAAAATGGCTATGTAAAAATTCACCAATTTTGAAAAGATTTTTAAATGCACACTGATATGACAGCTGTCATAATACTATCTACTGTTTTGAATGAGGTTTAAAACAACTAAACACTACTAGAACCATCTTACAGGAAAAAACCAAATTATCTTTTTGGACAACCCAATAGTAAATGCTGAAGGAAGAAAGAAAGTCGAGAAGGACGAGAGGCATTCGAGAGAGCAGGGCTTTGTAGGGATTTGGGTCTGAAAGGTGTTCACCAACATCAAAAATTTAACAAGGCCTATAAAACTGTCAATTACAATTATTCCCCAAGGGCCTAACCTTGGCCTAGCCTGTGTCAAGTTCTGGATTCATATATCTTATACATAAAGATACCATGAGGTATTTACTAAACTGTAGATATTGGGACTCTATTCTCAGAGATTATTAAACAGTAAATCCTATAGAGCTGGTAGGAGGTGGAGAGGTGGGGATGAAGGGTGCTTTCTGGACAGTAGCTCCCAGTGAAAAAGCCAAAAACTGTAGTTTTCGGAGCAAAAAGAGGAAACATTTTTAGGTTGCTCACAATTTGGAAGTTGTTCTTTTCCATCAAAAGACCAGGTGTATACAAAAACCATCATCCCAAGTGGCACTTTGCCAACCACTAATGGAAACATTATTATCACAGGAGAAGAGAAAGGAAACTTTCACTGAGAGCCCCAGCATCCAAGTTTGCTTGCATCAAGTACTAGAACTGTTCAAGTCCACACAAACCAAATAAAGGGGAAATCGCTAGTGTGATGGAGCACAGCAATGGCTGTCAGAGACAGTTGTCTCTTCAAATCACTTTTCCATCCTCATACGAGCAGCACCCTTCATGATGTAGTAAAGTGGGATGTAGGACAGCTTAGGGAGCAAAGATCACTGGCAGGCAAAAAGAGAGTGAGAGGTGACGAAGAAGAGGGTCTGGACAGGGTGTGGAATGACATACGCTCTTTACCTGGCTAAGGGTTTTACCACTTCCCTGATGAGCAAGGACTGCGGGTAAGACTTGGCCAGCCTGACAGTTGGAAAGACTTAAACATGAATTCTCTTTGAATTTTTATGCAGATATGCATATACCATAGCATGTTATTATTAAAATAGTGGTTGATTAAACTGTATAGAATTTAGTAGGAATGTAGTTTCATTCTAAACTAATCTCTAGGCAAACTTTTTGACTCAGGACTCCTGAAGGCTGGTTAAGGAACAGGGATGGGAACTGAGGGTATCCATGTAATCATTTAAGACAGGATCTGCAAGGACAGGGCCTGTTCCAGTTGTGTCGTATGTTATAATTATTGAAAACTGTGTCCTGCAGTAATTTAGGGGGGCCTCCTGCAGGAGGAAATGGGCTGTCAGAAACCGGAAGTATTAGGTTGAGTGGAGCGGGGAAAGTGGGCTTTGGAGAACCCAGGTGACTGTGAGGTGCCGAGGCCAAGAAATGGGGGAAGGTCAGGGTCAACATGTATTATTGGGAACTCACTGTGTGTCCACCACCAGACGAGGCACTATTTAAAGATCCTTTTTATTATAAATGGACTACATATATTTCTGTTCAGCCCATGCCCAGAACTCAGATCCCCCACCCCAGCTTTGGCTCAGGACTGAAGTGCCTTCCTTGCCTCTTCAAATCCCTCTCATCTCTTAGCTCAGCTCCAATGCCCTACTCTCCCCTTCCTGGCCATCTGGGTTTTGCTCTCCTTCATCTTCACTCCTGTTGCAGCTTATTTGCATTTCCTTTTAGCTTATGCCTTATATTCTGGTTCCTTTTGTATTTATAAACCCCACCCAACTCCAACTGCCACCCCACTGGACAGTGAACTTTCTGAGAAAGTACATTGCCCTTTGCCTGTCCAAATAAGGTTGAATGAATGAAAGAATGAACAGCTGAACGTGTCTCCTTTGTGATCCTGGGCAAGTCATCTCCCCTCCCTGGGCTTCATCTTCCCCTTCTATGGGAATGTCCAATGACCATGGCCTTCCCAGTGTGCCGTAGGCAGGCTCCCAGCCAGAGCTTCTTAATTGCTCAGTGCTTCCTGCTTCTTCTGCACAGTCTGTTCCTGGCACAAACCCTCTGCACCCCACCAGACACAGCACAGCAGCTTCCCTGCTGACCTCTTTTGCAGCACCTCTGTGTCCTCAGCATTTCTCACTGCAGTGTACTGAGTCACATGTTTCTCTGCTTGGCTTTTCCTGTGGATGGTGAGCTCCTTGAAGGTTCATAGGCCAATCGATGTAAATGACAGTCATTATTATCATTACTATTGTTATTAGCTTCCATTTAATGGATATTATATTCTAGGCATTGTTTTAAATCCTTTGTATAGATTATTTCCTTAAATATTTACAACAGTTCAATTAGCTATTATTTGTATTTTACAGATGAAGTACATTGTGCTCATTTTACAGACAAGAACCCTAAGGCTCAGAGATACTAAGTGATTTGCCTAAAGAAACGATTTTCAATCACTGTGCCGTAAGAGACACACCCGTGTGAAGCAAGAATTTTTAAAGCATGTAATACCTGACTAGTCAGGGGCACTGACCTCTTTTCCCTTAGACTGTAAAATTAAAAAATGACAACAGTTAATACAATAGCCATCCAGTGTGAATGAATCAAAATTATACTTAATTTTTTGTCAGATTGGCAAAAAATGTATATTTGATGTGCTACAGAGTTTTAGCAATTAGCTTATGTGTGCTATGAGGTGAATCAAGTTGAAAATCACTGGCCCAAGGTCATACACACAGCATGTATGTGGCAAGGCCAGGAATTGCGTGCAGGTCTATCTAAATCAAAGCCAGAGCTTTAAACGACTATTCTTTATAGCATCCCACCTCTAAGCGTGAGGCCTGGCACAGAGTAGATGCTTAGTACAATTGTTGATAATGAATGACTGAATATGACTGTTAGGTTGAACCATCAGTATGGAATTCAAAAGCCCCACAACTTATGCTATCGACTCAGTAAAAGAATAGTCACAGAGTCATGTGGCTTCTCTGAGACTCAATTTCATTGTCTATCCATTAGTCACAATACTATTTATACTAGAACATCAGCAAACTATGGCTTCCAGGCCAAACCCAAGCCTTTTATGCATTTTTGTATAGCCTGTGAGCTATGCACAATTTCCATACTTTTAAATGTAAAATGTAGGAGGGACTCTAACTTTCTAAGAAAAGGGTTGCTCAATTTCATTCCTTGACCTGCAAAGACTAAAATACTTACTTACTATATGGTTCTTTACCATAAAAAGTTAGCTGACCCTGATCTATGTAGTTAGAAATTAATTCACACATTTATTGTGAGAATCAAGTGAATGTTGTTGGCAGAAATCTTCTAAAAAGGAGGCTGTAATAACAAAGTCATTCATATGAATAAGAACTATTAATGTTAGTTATAATTTTGATGCCAGAGCTGGCTGAGTTTCCCAAAGTCCTTTGTACCTGTTAGAAAGAGCAGGTATGAGATTCTACCTCCTTCAAGCCTCAGAGTGGCTATGTGACTTCTGTGCAGGAATGATTCTCAGAGTCGATGTAGAGATCATTTCAAGGACTGAGGCCCGCTGACTAAATGCCAAGCTGGCCAAAATACTTGGCAAACAAACAAATCAAACTGAGTCCAAATGTTTCCTAATTAGTCAAAATATTAGTGAGAAGTTAATTACTCTAAGTAACACCCAGGGAACTCCTCGTGGAGGAGCAGCTGGAAAGCACACTTTTCACCTGAAGGAAACTGGGCACACCCAGGAGATGGCACCTGAAGTCCAGCCCTTGTCTGTCTGTCTGTCTTCCCAGCAGCAGGGCAGGCAGAGGTTGCCGAGGGCATGGGCCTGGCTGCTTTTGCTGGCTCCATCTCCACTTGCTCCTGTTTTCCCCTTGAACCGCAGGTTTAGAATTTGAAAATTAACTCGTTACTTCTTTCCTCTCTACCTAACAGGGTGGTGATAAAAAACTAATGACAATATGGATGTGACAGTATAGCTTTTGCTATGATTAGAAATCATAAAATAAGGCCTCCCAGAAGAAATCGTCAGAACCAGAAACCATAAAGAAAATATTAGTAGATTTGATTTTCTTAATTCAACATTCAACTATCATTTATAAAGCTCTGATTATGTGTCAGGCACAACATAAAAATTGAAAGATTTCTATAGGGAAAACAAACTTAAATGTCAAATATTTTTTAAAAATGTTTGTGTTGTATATGACAAAGGGCTGATATCATTAATTTGTAAAGAGCTCTTATGAATCAGTGAAAAAATGATGAGCATCCCAATTAAAGCATAAAAAGGGTGTGAATTAGGCAATCCATAAAAAATTTAACGAGCGAGCCATGAACATATGAAAGAATGCTCAACCTTCCTCATAATCAAATAAATGCAAATTGAAATGACAATGGATGTCATAGGCCACTACAGCAACTCAAGAAAGAGGAGAAAATGCTTGATGTGGGCAGTGGTGTGAAGAAATGATGAGAACCTAAATCAGGTCAAACTTTCCAGAGGGTAACTTACCAGTGTGTTTAATGTCTTAAATACACATATCCCATCTCCATCCAGTTTCCAACAGGATGGTTTTTAGGGAACTGATACAGTGATTCTGAAGATCATCTTTAAAAATAAATATGTGAGGACTGTCAGGGAACTTATGAACAGAAGACAGTTAAAAGGAGCAAGCCATGGGTTTAAGTACAGGAAAAGACGAATGGATCAGGAGATCAGCATGGAGAATACATAAATAAATCCCACATAAAGGCTGCAGTGGAAACCAGAGTGGGAGGGGCCAGAGATGACTACTATTTAACAGAGAAGAGTTGGCGCAGTTATAAGTCTTCAGGAAAAAAATTTAGCAAGATCTTTATATCACTTTTTAAACCAAAATAAATTACAGAGACCGAGGATGTATAGATAAATAATAAAGATACATAAATATTGAACAAAAATGTGATAAACCCTTTTATGATTTTTATAAGCCTTTCTGTAAAGGAAATACTCTGATAAACAAGGTTAAAAGATGAATTTAAAAACTAGAGGGAAAGTTTTAACTCGTGATGGATAAAACGCTAATATCCCTAATACACAAACTGACTTCAAAGTCATAAGGAAAAGCTTAATAGCCACCTCCCACTCTTGCCAAATGGACAAACAAAACAAATAGGCAATTTACAGAAGAAATATAGTCAATAAACACATGAAAATGTGATCATATGACCATCCTTGCTTATAATAAGATGAATATAAAGAAAATGAGTATAATTTTTTCCTAGAAAATTGGCAAAATGATATGTGCAAAAGTAAGTACTGCTAGAAAATTTTGGAGATAAGGGAGGGAGACAGAGAGGAAATGAACGCTCACTGATGGCAGGAGTTGATGTGCCCACTTGTCTTGGGTGGGGATAAAGATTGATGGCCAGGCTCAAGGAGTCCCTGCTTCCCCACCGGCTAAAATGAAAATGACTATAGCTCAGCTACCTGCAAGCACTTTTACAATGTAAGATATTGGATATTGAAAAGTAATCCCTGATTTATAAAGCACCATCACACATATTATCATGTGCCATTCTCCCAGCAATTCTGTGGAGGATCTTTTTCTCTCTCCCTCATGTGGCAGATAATAAAACTGAGTCTGAGAAAGAGTAAGTAACTTGCTTAATGTCACTTGACTAATCAAGATTGGAGTGTGGGTTTACACATAAGCTTTTTTGATGCTGCATCTTGTATGATTCTCAAACGCATTCAGAAATGCTGAGTAAACAGAGATGAATAGTACAGCATGTGAATAGGCTACCTGCTGGTTCATTTTTCAACAAAGATGTGTTGAGGAGTTAGTGTGTGGCCACCAAGATGCGAGATGCTTGGACACAGCTGTGTTCAAGGCAGATAATGTTCTCATATGTAAGGAGGGCTCTATTTTGGTGGGGCAGACAGGACACAAGCAAGTACCAATGGCATAATTAACTGGGTGAGTCAGAGAAGGCCTAATTGAGGAGGGTATATTTGGTCTCAGATATTCACGATGGGACAGAAGCAGCTGAGGGCTGAGTGACAGTGCTCCAGAGAGAGAGAGAGGGTAGCAAATGCAAAGACCCAGCCTGCTGGAGAAACAGAGAGAAGCCACAGGGGCTGAGTATCCTGAGCAAGGGGAAGAGCAGTGAGAGCAGAGCAGGGGAGGCAGGACTCAGACTTGCCATGGGGCTTTGTAGGCCATGGGGAAGGTGTTTTTATCTTCAAGACATTGGGCCATCTTTGAATTAAATTAAACAAGGAAGGAATATGACCTGGAATTAGCATTAAGAGACCCTCCAGCTTGCAGTGGAGAACGCATGGGGGAGGCAGGAGCTGGGGCAGGGATAGCAGTTGGGATTCTCTTAAGGCCTCCAGAAGGGACAGAATGTAGAGTGGGAGAGTGTACTGATCTAGATGTTTTGAAGTTGCCACTGATAATACTGTCTTGTGTGAACAGGCAGGAAGGGATCAAAAATGATTGTGAGCCCTGGCTGGTGTAGCTCAGTGGATTGAGCGCGGGCCCGCGAACCAAGAGATCGCAGTTCGATTCCCAGTCAGGGCACATGCCTGGGTTGCAGGCCAGTTCCCAGCTGGGAATGCACAAGAGGCAACCGTACATTGACATTGACATTTCTCTCCCTCTCTCCTTCCCTTAACCTCTAAAGGTAAATAAATAAAATAAAAAAAATAATGCTCATTTTTAAAAATGATTGTGAGTTTGAGTAGTTGGGAGCTTGCTTTTTAGATGCAGAGGACTGAGGGATAACAGTTTGAGGCAGGAGGTGGGGAGAGAGCTCTGCTTTTGACAGTGGAGTCGAGATGCTAAGTAGGCATCAGAGCATGTGGGTTTAGAGTTTATAAGAGGTCTGGCCTGGAAAGGGTGGAAAAGGTAAAAATAGGGAATAAAAACTCTCTAGTATTGGACTATCTGGTGGAAGAAGAGGAAGCAGCAAAGAGACTGGGAAGAAACTTGCAGTGAGACGATAGAATTGCAGAATCCAAGGGAGAATTGTTTCAAAAAGGAGAGGGTAGTCGGCATTGTTGAATGATGTGGGGTTCCACAGGGCGCAGACAGGGGAGCTTCCACCTGAGCTTCATGTCATTTACTGGTGATCTTAACAACAGCAATTTCAGCTACATGTTAAAAAGAGAGGACGCATGGAGGGGAGTGAAGAGTAACCAAATAAGGACATGGGGCAAGGAGTAGAGGCAACTTATTGGAGATTAATAACTGTTCACATATAGAGAGAAAGCTCATCATGGACCTGACCAGTCTGTTCTATATGGTCTACACACATTTGCTGATTTCATTTTTCAACAAATCTATGAGATGATTATTAATGATAGCCCCCTTTTATAGCAGAGGAAACTGGGGTGAGCAGTGTTTTGCTGGGTAGGGTAGTAGAGACCTTTTCATATAGCTGATGATGAAGAAATGACAGGGAATACATTTTTTTCTTTTAATGTTAGGTAGTTGTGAGCTGATGAGAATGATCCCTTAGTGAAGGGACATGAAAAAGGGCTCCATTACAGGTCTAGTGAAAGACTAGCCCTAACAGGAAAAAGGATTAGCCTCCCACTGAAGGGGTGGGAAGGTAAGGGATCTGTCTTCCAATGGCTTCTGTTTTCACAATAAAGGATGGGGTGGGATCATCAGCAATAGGAGTAGAGGTTATATGTGGTTTGAGAACAGAGGAGAAAGTGGGAGTCATCCGTGCTGCACTACAAAGTGGAACACAAGCCAGGACCCCACTAGGATTTCAACCAAGGAAGAGCCTTTCCTGTGTCATTTGCTGATTGCACTATGACTGAGTTTTGGGTCTGTTTCCCCCACCCCTGTGGACTGTGAGCTTCTCAGGAGGAGATATGGGGATGCCCCTTTCTTGTCACCTACTCCTCTTTACTTGCAGCAATCTCTTCACTGGGCCCACAACCCCACCCCAAAGGTCACCCTTCCAAGAGGCCTGAACTGGTCCTCCATCGTCCAAAGTGAATGAATCCTTCCCTATGGATGCTCTGCAGGGATGAGCAGGCTCCTCCTGCTGCATTAGTGCTCCCAATAACAGGAAGCTTCCTGAAAGCAGCACTCTCTTCTCTTAGTCACCTCCGAAGCTTCCTGTGTTTCCAGCCCCCAAACTCTCACCGGGGGCTGACTGCAGTGCCTGACTCATGAGAATGGCTTAGTAAATGACTGCAAGATGAACTCAAACTAGGTCAAAAAAATTTACGAAATGGGAGTTTTGAGATAATTCCAGAATCCATCATCTTAAAAATGCAAAAAGATCATGAAAATCTTTTCTAATGCCTATTAGCAAAATTAGAGCACTAAAGGGACTTTTGATCTTTCTCCACCTCTTACATAATCTGGTTTTAAAAACCTTAAAAATGTCTAGTCAGCATCTAGTTGACTGGTCAAAGGGGCTGCGAAGACTATTTTACATGCCTCACAAACCCTGTTTCTAACCTAAAAAAACAATTTTGCCTGACTCCATGTGAAAATTTGTCATAATTTACATATATGAGGATCCTGATAAAATGCTATGTTTTGGGTTTTTAAATCTTGTCTGATATATAAGAAACTTATATATGAGAGTGTTGATAAAGTTGTATTCTTAATTCATGATCAAGTTGGCAGGGACGTGATTTTAGAAAGACAACACTTGCTAAACTCTGTCCATATACAGGTGTGTCTTTTAGTGTATTCATTCATTTAATGAATGCTATTTAAGTCTCCTATGATATGTCAGTCATTGCTTGTTATAGGAAGGAGTAAAGACTTTCTCAAGTGTTTGGCCTTGACTCTGAAGGCAATGAGGCACCATGGAAGGGTCTGAAATAGGATAGAGGCCTGGCTGGCACTGTGCCACAGATGGGACTGTGCTTTGAAATTAGGCTATGGCACCCATATGTCCTATTCCTTCAGCATACATCTTTGGCCAATTATAAACAGATTAACTAGGTACTTAAGAAAGACTTCAGTTTCTAAAAATACAACTCAGTGAATGCCACCAGACTTCAAAGTAGACTCTGAACCAAGCTGTCTGCATTGGAATCCCTACAACTCTGTGTAACCTCAGATTAGTAACTAAATTATTTATGCCTTAGTTTCCCCATCTATATAATGGGTATGATACTACAGCTCATTCCATAGAGTTCTGAAGATTTAAGAACTCAATACAGGTAAAGCCCTTTGGACCATGCCTGGCACACAGTAAACAATCCTATTGCCTACATTGGGCCCTGTGTTGGGTCCTGTGGACACAAAGAGAACTAACCATGGTCCCTCTCCTCATGGAACAACCAGTGGAGATGCCAGAGGATTCCAACACTGTTTAATCAGGGCGGTAATGCAACAGTAACTGTATGACCCAGGTGAGGAGGGACAAGGCCCTGAGGTTGGGTAGAAGAGGTGTCTGAAGAGGCTTCTGGAGATGAGGGAGCTGATATGAAGGATGGATAGAAGGAATCCAGCTCATTCAAGGGGCTGTGAAGAAGGGCCCAGCCTATTCAGAAGCAGCTGGATTTTCCCCATTTATAGACTAATTCATTAGTGTCCAAGCCCGGTTCAAAATCATTTTCATAGAAATCCCTCAGAAGGTGTTAACGGGACCTTCCACGACACCAAGGATAAAAATCAAAAGAGATAATTAGTCAGCAGTGCTGACAGGAAGCTAACTGGAACACGGAGCACGGTGACAAAAAGGGAAATCAAAACAATCTATTGCATTTCCTCAATTCAATACACAAACCTCAGAAATTACTTCCTGGACTTGGGAGGCTGAATTCCAGTAAAAAAAAAAAAAAACTCAGGAGATCAAAGTGTTCCAATCAGTTGTGCTTTTTCTTAGCCATCACTGAAGACTTTCCAAAACATGTGGAAATGGTGTTCAGTGATTGCAACAGAATCTTTCTCAGAGCTGGGTATTTGAGAGAATTTGAGGCAGTTGGTGCAATCATCACTTCTTACTGTCTTTGGCAGAGAAGGGAAGGGCCAGGGGAATGAGTTGGCTGGTCAGTGATCTCCACACACCCCTGAAGTACCGACCTTTTCCCTCATCCCTTCCTTTCTTTCTTTCTCCCTCCTTCTTTCATTCTTTTTTTCTTCCTTCCTTCTGACTTTCTTTTCAACCTCCTTTCTTATTGTCCCCAAAATTTTACTTCTATTTTGTTAATGTGATATGTGTTAATAATGAACATTCATTGCCATGGGTATTGTAAAAAGATTGCAATGGGAAATGTAAAAAGTCCTATACATGGAGACACCTTAGAATGGAGGCAGAGCTGCCATCCCAAAGGTTTGTACATGTTATTCCTCAAAACTTTGCAGGGGTGTCCAACCTTTCGGTGTCTCTGGGCCACACTGGAAGAAGAAGTTGTCTTGGGCCACAGATTAAATACATTGTGACATATTATAATGAAAAAGTCTCATAATGTTTTAAGTAAATTTACGTTTTTGTGTTGGGCCACATTCACAGCCATCCTGGGCCATGTGCGGCCGATGGGATGCGGCTTGAACACCCCTGATGAACACTGTGAGAATGTTAAAACTGGGCAAAATAACCCTTCAATTGGGCCTAAAACAACTGGGCCTTCATCGTGCCCCAAACAACTGTTTTTAATGATAAAAATAAGGCTGATAATATGACTACTGGACTAAAAATTTAAAATAGTCTTTAGAATTAACGTCATTATTACTAGTTTACCTGCACCTACAGAAATGTCTTCCTTCTATTGATGTAACTATTTCTTTCCCCTCCTTTTTTAGAAGATTTTATTTATTTATTTTTAGAGCAAGGGGAAGGGAGGAAGAAAGAGAGGGAGAGATACATCAGTGTGTAGTTATCTCTCATGCACTCCCTACTGGGGACCTGGCCCACAACCCAGGCATGTGCCCTGACTGAGAATTGAGTGCCCCTTTGGTTCATAGACCAGCCCTCAATCCTCTAAGCCATACCAGCCACAGTTCCCTTCCCTTTTTTATAAATACCCCTTGTCTTAGTCTACTAATCAGAACATTACTTGAGTTTCTGGTTGATCACTGCTTCCTGAATAGCTATTTGTTGGATCTGAAATAAATACTTGTTGCCTCTCACTTTGGCCTTTTATTTTCTAGATAATAGTATATATTAACAGTACATGTAAATATACTTAACAGTATATATATCTGAAATGTAAGCTGCTCACAGCCATCTCTGACACACCTGTTTCCTGCTCTGACTGCTTTCCAAATTAAGATTATGCCTTGTCTATCAAAAACAGAAATGCTTAGAGGTCAGTTGATTGAGTTAAAAGTCTGAGCTAAAATCATCTTAATACTTATAAGGTGGAATCCTCTCCCAATCCAAACCCATTATGAAAGATAGGCAACCGAGTCCATGGATATTTTATAAGTCCTGGTTGGCTCATTGGTTCATCCCTCTCTCCTGCTGAGCACCGGGGCATGCTCTCCAATGGAGAATGGAGCTTGAGAGGTACAGATACAGCAAATAGAACACTGATTTGAGGATTGGATAGGCCTGTGTTTGAACAGGGTTATCCAATGGGCCTGGCTCTGCTCACCACTCACAAGCTGTGTAACCCTGGGCAAGTCATAGAGCATGTCTGCATCCAGTTCAGAATTGGTAAAATGGCAATTTAATACGTGCAGCACTGGGCTGTTTGTGAGAATTACATACACTGACATATAAACAATTCCCCTTTCCTTAAGAAAATAAACTATGTTTTCTCAACTTCCACGATTGTTATGGCTTCTCTTTACATTATTAATTCAATAGCCTTTTTAAAAAACAAATTCAGTGGGACATAATTGAAGTACCAGAAACTGCACACATTTGAAATTTATGTTTTGGTCAGTTTTGATGTGTATGCATTGTGAAACCATCCCCACAATGAAGATAACAGGCATTTTCATCACCCCCCAACATCTCCTCCTGCCCCTTTACAACTCCTGCTCCCTCGCTCCCGTCCCCAGGCAACCACGGGTCTGCTTTCTGTCTTCAGAAAGTATTTTCCATTTCCTAGAATTTTATATAAATGGAATCATACAGGATGTCCTTTTTATTTTGATCTAGCTTTTTTCACTCAGCATAATGATTTTGAGATTCATTCATGTTGTTGGTATATCAATAATTCACTGCTTTGTCTTGCTGAGTAATATTTCATAAAAGGCACATTTTAAGCTATAAAGCCATGCCTTAATAAATCAAACAACATCCTGGAAAATCAAGAAGCCGGAAAGACCTCTGTCTCTCATTCTCAGAAACCTTTGCTTACTATTATATTCCACTTGGATACACGATGCTGCTCCTCGGCTGGGCTGGTAAGGCCCTTTATTATCTGCTCCTCAGATTGAGCCAATTTCTTTCTTTCCCCTCTACTGACCAGCCTGAATCCTCATTCCAGCCTGGCCAGGCCCTCCCTGTCACCCACACTTTCAAGATCTCTCCAGTGTCTGTGGCTAATGCTGATCCATAGCTGGGAACAGTCTCTCACTTCCTTGCCTCTAAATAGCCTACCCATCCAGATGGTCCAGTGCCTGCCTTATCTTCTTTAGAGCCTGCTGCTTCTCAGGCTGCCGTTCAGCCCCTCTTACCAGCAGATATGTCTCACAACTCAGCACACAGAGCCGAGCAGAGGCCCCCTCCCTTAGCAAGCACCTCCAATTGCCAGCTCCCCGCCAGGCTCTGGGCTGAGCACAGGAATAGTGAAAGAGGCAAGACATGATCCCTATACTCAGGGCACTCACAATCAAGGCTGGGCAGGGAGGCAGACAGGAGCACCATCACACACATGGGTACACAGAAAGTACAGTGAACACTAGGGGACATGTATACACCTGTCCGTGTGGGATTTGGAATTGGGGGTGGGCATTATCAAACCTTTTATTCCTCCCCTATCTGTCAGGCACATCACTGGAGCAAGGAATAAGCTTCATGCACCTCCTGTCTGCCTCTCTCTACCAGACATATCTATACAGGGCTGAATGGAGGACAATCAATACATATTTAATTGATCAGTGAAGGAGAAATGGTCCAGAGTGTCTCCCAGCTCTCCTTGAAAACATTACACCTAATAACAAAAGAAACCCACAGCCAGGTATGACTCAAAGGCCCCGTGAACAGCTCAACCCTATCCATTACACAGACTTCAGCATTGCCACCCTCAGAATCAGGACCTGGGCTGAAAGGCTGATTTCTTTACTGGGGCTACAGTTCTGGATACTGTTCAAGGGTTGGGGATAAAATTAAGACCCTGTTGATCCATAGGCCACCTGGACCCTCTCCTGACAGACATGTGCGTATCTTAAAGCCAATACTACAATTTCAAGGGCTTACACCGCCACCCTAACTCACAAGCACTCTGGTAGGCAAGCAGGACTGTGCCTAAACTTCCTTTTTGGCAGGTAAAGTCACTGAGGCACAGGTGGCAAAGTGCTAAGATGCCTCCATTGAAGGTGATGGACTTGTCTCTGTTTTCTCAGGACTGTTCTGGTTTTAATTCTGAAAGTCTCCTGTTCCAGAAGCCCCTTCTTTCCTGCACAGTCCCAGGCAAACCCAACCAGTTAGTCACTTTAGCTCCAACTCATACCCTCTGGCCCACCTTTCACTTTAGCCCAGGGATTCTGGAAATGTGATCACCCACCAGAAGCACGGACACCAAACACTAGAGATGGCCTTCAGCAATCTATATTTTAACAGCCTTCCAAGAGCTCTTGGTGCTCACTCAGATTTGAGAAACATTGCTCTAGCCATGTTTGTTGCAAACAGCCTCACACAGGGCCGGCCCATTAGCTCCTGCCTCAGCTACACAACAGCCCCCTGTGCTTCCACTTTGCACCTGTGGCTGATCTGATGCAACAGACTGTAACACTGGGGTGGGATTGGGGGGGTGCTGCTGGGGAGTGTAGGGCATAACACCCCTTGAGGAGACAGGAGACATAATTAGTGAGTGTTTCCCTCTTCCACCCCTTGGGTCAGCAACTTGAAGCACAGTCTGCACATAATTAATAATAAAAATTAATTAAAATGAAATAAATGTTAAAAAAACAGTTCCTCAGGCTCCACAAGCCACATTTCCATCAGCCACCAGTCACGTGTGGCTAGTGGATACAGTATTGTACACTCTCAGGACCACAGAATATTCCATTAGACAGCTCTGTTCTACATGGCTCTTCAGAGGGGCCCAGGGAAACTGCTTCTAGTCGCCCACAGTGATGACCAACTGGAAAATGATCCTTTGTATCGGTTCTTCTTCCTTTCCTGCTGCACTCTACCAGTCCCCCAGTCTCGTCCGTGGGAGTCATGAAAGAAAGCCTTTGTTAATTTAGGCTCAGCTTTCTTGGAGCAGAGACAGCAGGACAGGGAGCTACGAGGACAAAGCCTGCCCTTACTCCCCGCTCTGCCACTGGTCCCTGGCCCTGTCCATCCCTGTATGCCCCATGTCAGTCAGAGCAGGCCACACCTGCAGTGGCTCTGCCACCAGCACAGCAAATGAAAGCTTTGACAGAGGGGGTCTTCACACTGAGAAATGTAGCCTGAGGTTACTGGAGAACAAAGCCTTGGAATGGGCAGAGGTTTGCATTGGCTCTAGGAAAATTTGTGCTGCTGGAGCTTTTCTTTCCACAGAACATGGGCACCCGAGGAAGGGTACATCCAGAAGGAATGGCTCCTGAGCTGGGAAGTCCACAGTGCTGCTTGATTTGAGAACTTGATCCCCACAACCCCCTGCATTTTGTGAATAATGCAATTTCCTTTAAGAAATCACTCTTGCATCTTTAGGACTCCATCAATATTATACAGGTAGAACATCCCTGCAGTTGGCTATTTTACCCTAAAGGCTGATTAAGGGCGATGGTGCCTTGATGGATTTCCAATTCTGTCCAGTTTGATAAGCATTTATTGAGTATTTATGGTGGGCCTAGTATGGTGCTTTTTATCCCAGCAATAAATTAGAGGCTCAATCTGCTGTTACATTAAAAAAATCTAATGGCATTGAGTTTTTAAAATATATATTCTTCATTTTGACCTAGACCTCTGCGGTTTTCATATGTCATTACTGCATCTTTGAAGTAAAGGCTTGATTTCAGCACTAAATATTTTGTTTCTTTCTCTTAAAAAAAAGAAAGGAGATGTTCTTTTGGATGACATTTTTATTTGATCAATAATTGCATCAATTCCTGCCAAAAGCACATACTAGCTGCCCAAGGTGAAATTTACTAGCTTCCAATTTTTAATTAGCCTGTATCTCCTTTACAGTTGGAGCTTCTAATAGAGAATTAGAGCAAAGTAACTCACTGAAGAGAGGCAAGTCATGCAGAAAATGCCAATATCAATTTTCTAAACAAGTCATAACTTAAATGCCGCCTACCTAGCTCCTGGCCCCAAGCTTTAAAGAGAGAAGCAATAAAAGAAACTGATTGGGCAGAGGACATTATCAATTAATGAGAGAAGTTAAAAGGAAAAAGAAAGCATTAAATAAATTGGAAAAACAAATTTCAACTGCGGCTTGCTATTTCAGTCTGAGGAGGAATGACTTTTCTGTTTGAACTCATCCCATCATCTTTACCTGCAACAGAGTGACGCAGAGCAAAGAGAAGACGCTGCTGGGGCTGGGAGGGGAGGGGGTGTGCCCCAGAGCCAGGCAGACGGGTCCAGGGTGCAGGTCTGGCTCTGCTGAGGTCTGGGGGACTCATGCCCATCTCCTAATCCCTTCTGAAGTCCTTATTCCTCCTCCAAAAAGATGAGGGTGATGTGATCGGCCCCACTGACTTCACAGGCTCACTGGAGAGGCCAGACAAGGTCTGGGGCTAAAGTGAGTCATTAATCACCTGAAAGGAAAGCGGAAACTCTGTGTGTGGGTGTAGGTACAGACACACATGTACACACATTCTGGGGCACATGTGTGATTGTATGGGTATACCAGTATCTGTGTATGCATGTGTGTACCCTAAAACACACCTAGACTTTGGATCTCAGAAAGATGAGGGAATGCATGGCAACAACAAACACCAACTTCCAGCTGATGAAATCTGGAAGATTTGCTCAGAGTGTAGCACACAGGACTTCATCTGAACCAGTGATGTTTTATTTCTTAATTGGGGTAGTAGGAAAGCGATGTTGTGCTACATTGCTTTTTAGAACAAAACAAACAGGCA
>PVKM010013810.1:0-29702 GCA_004027735.1 Carollia perspicillata | reverse complement strand
ATATTTTCCAAATATATAAGGAAAATCTTGGAGAACTTCAAAAAAGATACAGACAGCAACACACTTACAGTAGGTGATTTTAACACCCCACTCTCAAAAATGAATAGATCTTTCAAACAAAATATCAACAAGAATATTTTGGCATTGGACAATGCCCTACCTAGATCAAATGGACTTAACTGATATATGTAGAACCATTCATCCCAACGAAGCTAAATACACAGACTTTTCAAATGCACATGGAATATTTTCAAAGATAGACCACATGATAGGAAACAAACAGGCCTCAACAAATTCAAAAAAATTGAAATCATATCAAGCATCTTCTCAGACAACAAAGGACTGAAACTAAAAACCAACCTCAAGGAAAAAACTCAAAAACACTCAAATGCATGGAGATTGAAGAGTATGCTATTAAACAATGAATGGGTTAAGAGTGAGATCAAGGAAAAAATAAAACAGTTTCAGGAAACAAATAAAAATGAACACAAAGCAGTCCAAAACTTACAGGACAACGCAAAGGCAGTCCTGAGAAGGAATTTCATAGCAATACAGGCTTACCTAAAAAAGATAGAAACATTTCAAATAAACAACCTAACCCTACATCTACAAGAACAGGAGAAACAAAAACAAACAAAACTCAGAGCAAGTAGAAGGAAAGAAATAACCAAAATCAGAGCAGAATTAAACAACATAGAGACTAAAAGAACAATTCAACAGATCAATAAATCCAGGAACTGATTCTTTGAAATGACAAACAAAATTGACAAGCCTTTAAGCATACTAATCAAAAATAAGAGAAAGGACCCAAATAAATAAAATAAGAAGTGAAACAGGAGAGATTACAACTGATACCACAGAAATACAAAGGATTGTAAGGAATTACTACTAACAACTATATGCCAAGAAATTTGAAAACCTGAGTGAAATGGACAAATTTCTAGAAAAATACACCTTCCAAAACTCAATGAAGAAGAAGCAGAAAGCCTGAAATGGATGATAACAGCTGATGAAATTGAAGCAGTAATCAAAAAACTCCCGGCACACAAAAGCCCTGGACCAGACAGTTTCACAGGAGAATTCTACAGAGCATTTAAGGAAGAGCTAACCCCTGTCCTTCTCAGACTATTCCAAAAAATCTAGGAAGAGGTAAGACTCCCAAACTCTTTTGATAAAGCCAACATCATCCTAATCCAAAAATCAGATAAAGATACAACAAAGAAAGAAAATTATAGGCCCTTATCACTGATGACCATAGATACTAAAATCTTCAACAAAATATTGGCAAACCTCATCCAGGAATACATTAAAAAGATCATATACACCATGACCAAGTGGGATTCATCCCAGGGATGCAAGGATGGTACAATATTCCCAAATTAATAAACATAATAATACATCACATAAACAAAATCACATGATCATCTCAATACAAGAGGAAAAAGCATTTGATTAGGCACAGTACCCATTTATGATAAAAACACTCAGCAAAGTGGGGAGAGAAGGAGCATACCTCAATATATTAAAGGCCTATATATACAAGAAACATACACAAATATAGTCAATGGGCAAAAACTAAAATCTTTCCAACTAAGATCAGGAACAAGAAAATGATGTCTACTTTCACCACTCCTATTCAACATATGTTGGAAGTCCTAGCCACAGCAATCAGACAAGAGAAGGAAAAAAAAGATATCCAAATTAAAAAGGAGGAAGTAAAACTGTCACTGTTTGCAGATGACATGATAGTGTACATAGAAAATAGATGCCACCAAAAACCTATGCAACCTAATAAGTGAATTTGGCAAAACAGTGGGATTCAAAGTCAACATTCAGAAACCAAAAGCATTTTTGTACACTAACAATAAAATATCACAAACAGAAAACAGGGAAAAAAATCTCATTTGATATAGCAACAAGAAAAATAAAGTACCTAAAAATAAGCCTAACCAAGGAGATAAAAGACCTTCACTCCAAAAACTACACAACACTGAAGAAAGAAATTAAGGAAGACACAAATAATTGGAAGCATATAAAGTGTTCATGGATTAGAACAATTAGCATCATCAAAATGTCCATACTACCCAAAGCAAATTATAGATTCAAACTGATTCTTATTAAACTACTAAAGATGTATTTCACAGATATAGGACAACATTTCAAAAATTTATAAAAGCCCTTGAATAGCTGTAGCAATTTTGAGAAAGAAGAACAAAGTATGAGGGATTACAATATTGATGTCAAACTATATTACAAGGTCACAGTAATCAAAACAGCCTGGTACTGGCATAAGAACAGACATATAGATCAATGGAACAAAATAAATAACCCAGTAAATAAACCCAAGTCTGTATGGTCAATTAATATTCAACAAAGGAGGCAGAAGTGTAAAATGGAGTAAATATAGCCTCTTCAGCAAATGGTGATGAGAGATTAGGACAGCTATATGCAAGAAAATGGAAATTGACCACAAACTAACATCATACAGAAAAATAAATTCAAGATGGATTAAAAACTTAAATATAAATCACAACATTATAAAAGTTCTAGATGAGAACATAAGCAGGAAAATGTCAGATATTCCATGCAACAATATTTTCACCAATATGTCCTCTAGAGCAAGGGACAGAAAGGAAAGAATGAACAAATGGGACCTCATCTAAATAAAAAAACGTCTGCATGGCTGTAGAAAACATCAGCAAAATGAAAAGGGTACCAACCATATGGGAAAATATATTTGCAAATGATACTTTGGACAAGGGTTTGATATCCAAAATATATAAAGAACTCACATGACTCCACTCCAGGTAGGCAAACAACCCAATTAAAAAAGGGCACAGGACCTGAACACACTTCTCTGAGCAGGACATACTGATGGCCCAGACACATGAAAGGATAATCAGCATGCTAGCCATCAGAGAGATGCAAATTAAAACCACAATGAGATACCACTTCACACTAGTCAGAATGACCACCATAACCAAATCAACAAACAAGTGTTGGAGAGGGTGTGGAGAAAAGGGAACCCTTCACTGTTGGTGGGAATGCAGACAATGCAGCCACTGTTGAAAACAGTATGGAATTTCCTAAGAAAACTAAAAATGGAACTACCTTTTGACCCAGCATTTCCACTGCAGAGACTATACCCTAAGAATTTTAAGACAGCAATTCAAAAGAACCTATGCACCCCAATATTCATAGCAGCACAATTTACTATAGCCAAGTGATAGAAACAGCCTAAGCACCCATCAGTAAATGAATGGATCAAAAAACTATGGTACATTTACACAATGGAACATTGTGCAGCAGAAAGAAAGAAGGAGCTCCTACCCTTTGCGACAGCATGGAGGGAACTGGAGAGCATTATGCTATGCGAATAAGCCAGGCGGTGAGAGACAAATTCCATATGATCTCACCTTTAACAGGAACCTAATCAACAAAAGAAAAAAGCAAGCAAAATGTAACCAGAGATATTGAAATAAAGAACAAACTGACAGTAAACACAGGGGAAAAGTGAGAGGTGTAGTGGGGGAAAATATGGGAAGTGTTGTCAAAGAACATGCACAAAGGACACACAGACAAAGTTAAAGGGGCAGGATTAGGGTTAGAGGTGGGGAGTCACTGGACTGTGGATAGTGATGCAGGAAAAAGGGAGACAACTGGACTTGAACATCAATAAAATAAATACATAAATAAACAAAGATTTCTTTGTAAGTTCTTTTATTCTCTCTTTTACTGAAACTTTTATCTTGCACTGCCATATCATTTAAATTCTCTCATGTTTTCTTTAATATTATGTCAACAATTTTTAATTTATACAGGATGCACAGGTGGAGTAAAGCTACTTTTTACATCTCACAAAATTTCTTAGCTTTGATGTTGGCTTTGTTACTTATATTTGACATATATCTCTCAAGTAAAAATAATTTTCTCTCTCAACTTTGAACAAACATTATGTTACTTTTTATAATTTACTTTTACTAATTAGAAATCTTGTCATCTGAGTGATTTGTCTACCAATCTTTTCCCTGCCATGGCAAATTTTAGGATTATCTCTCTGCACTTTGAGTTGCAAAATTCCACTAGACATGTCCAGGTGAGTTTCTGTCCTATTTTTATTAATTTATCTTTTTCATGTAATAGGGTCATTTCAATGTGAAAATTGGAGTTTTTTACTTTATTATAATAAGGTTTTCTTCATTATTCTTACTATTCTTCTTCAATGTTTTTCTAAGTTTTTTGTTTTCCCTTCTGGAAATACTATCAGATGAACACTGGGATTCCTGGATGAGGGTATCCATGTTGCTAAATTTTTCTCTTGTATTTGCTCATTCTCCCTTTTTTTTTCCTTCAATACCTTTGGAGAGCATCCCAACATTTTTCAGATTTAATTCTTTCTTTGGCTGTTTTCTTTTAATCGCTCGGTTCTTTTACAAACATTTTCAATATGGCAATATTTAAATTTTCAAGAAAACTATTCTCCTAGTGTTCCTTTTTCATGAAATATTTTTTTATTTCACTAATAATATTATACATCTCAAATCTCTGTGAGGATATTCAAGTTAGTTAAATGTTCCTTCCAATTTTCTTGGATTATTTATTTCCTTCAGCAATTGTTTGTTCGTTTGCTTATTTGTTTGTTTAACTCATCATAGACCCCTTTTTCCTTAAATGTCTGGTGACTCTTGGTTCACAGTTATGAATATGAACTTATTTTCATTATTATAGTTTTTTCCACTTCGTGTCTCTTTCTCTAATATGAACATTTTTGTAATATTTCCTATTTTAAACCTAAAAAAATAAAACAGTATTTGTTGAATTTCACTCCTGCTTATCATGGTGCTTTATAGTACAACTCTACCATTCTTGATTTCTCCATTAACATTAATTGACTCTTGACCAGCAGAGTACTAACTGCAAAAGATTACCAAGTGATACAATTACTGGAACTTATGTGATTTGGGTGTTGTCTTATACTCATTTTTTTTCTTACTCTTCTTCTGTATACTCTGTTCCATTGTTTTTGGTACAGTATTTTTTAAATCAAAAGTCCAGAGTAAACTTGATTTATATTTCTTTACAGAAAATTTTTCTTTCTTAAGTATTTTTCTATTCTTGAAAATAATTCATCAGAATCTTTTTACTTTATTTTTATTGTTGACACTATTACAAATGTCCCACCTCTCCCCTAACACAGAAATTTTCTGTGTTCACTTACTTTTTATTAATGTTGCCTAATTTTTTGCCTAAACTTCTTTTTTAATATTTTATTTATTTATTTTTTAGAGAGAAGAGAATGGAGGGAGAAAGAGAGGGAAACATCAATGTGTGGTTGCCTCTCATGTGCGCCCTACTGGGGACCTGGCCTAAAACTCAGGCATGTGCCCTGACTAGGAATTGAACCAGTGACTCTTTGGTTTTCCAGCCAGTGTGCAATCCACTGAGTCACACCAGCCAAAGTACCTAGACTTCCAAATAAGATCTGCAATTTAAGGTAGATCAGTCTTTGCTACAGATGTTCTGTTCTCTCTTTTTCAAAGTCTCATCACATCACAACTGGAACCACTGGAAACCTCTTGTTGTCCTCTTCCCTCTCCTTTTCTTTTCCTCCCCCACCCCTCCTCCTTCCTTCTTCCCTTTCTTCTTCTGTCTCTTGTACTTTCTCTTTCTTTTTCTTTGTCAATTTCAATGTTCTTTTTCATGTGTGTAGTTCTTGGAAGAATTTTTACAATTATTTTTCTGTTGAGTTTATTGTATTTTGTTTCAGTGGCCTCAGTTTTAAGTCTGCATAATTAAGCTATACAAGTTGCTACTTTTTATTGATAGACAGTGCTTGGCTACACTGGCCCCTTTGTACATACAGGGCACAAGTTATCCTTGGGTTCTTGAGTAACGTGTCAACTACAGAGGAGAGGGGAGCCCACTAGCCATCACAGCCTATTGAGGTCCTTCCAGTGCTTTCTTTGTTCTGGCAGAAAGCAGGTGGTGAGAAGGGAGAGCAGTTTGAGGTCACATAGTACAGCCACCTCAACCCCTTTCCTAGTCCCCACTGAGAGACAGATGGGGTCTGCTTTCTCTGCCAACATCAGGTTGTCCTCATCTCTACCAGTAGGTGGATTACACCCTTGTGGCCCTTGCATTTTATTCCATTGATTCTTCTTGTGGGTTACAGGGCAGGGTGGGATATGATGGAAGACAGAGAATAGCAGGTATGTTCTTTCTTAAATTGTATTACAATTATGCAAGGGTTATCCTCTGTTACCCAAAAAGTTCCTTGCCAAAAGGGTCCTCTGCTGCCTCTGCTTTGCACATGCCCAGAGGAAGAACCCAGAAAGAGGGAGGCAGGAAGGAGGCAGGAAGGAGGCAGGGAGGCACATTTCTGGTCATGGCATCCAACCTGAGAAGTGAGTGAAATAGCAGAAGTGTTTGTTTATGTGTCACTATCACTACGGTATTTGAGGGCACAGTGGAGGTCTCGGTACTTTCACTTCCCTCAGCAGACACAAGTCCTGTGAGAAACCAGGCCATTTATAGGTATATAATTCTGTCTTGTTTTTTTCACACTTTAATATTCATGCAATTGGTGACAATTTTCACTTCATTTTAAAAATAATTATAAGTGCAGATCCAATACATAGAACTAACCAATGAAAATATAACCATTCAATGAAGTTGGTGATTCCTTGGGCAGCAGCTGTATCAATAAGTGATAACATCTTATCACATTATTGACTCGAAAATTTATCTGTGTGTGAATCTCAATCCATATGTTCATTAGATACTAAATGCCAACCAAAACATAGAACTAAAAAATAGAGTGAACCATAGAGGCACCACTCCATAAAATAACAGTAAAGATATGTCATTGACTATTAGGGCTGCTTAAGAAGGGGAAGAGTGGAGAAAGTATATAGAAAGAAAGAGCTCTGAGAGATGCTCAAAGAAGCTAAAGACAGTTTGGATACAAGATAAATCTGTGCATTTAGTACTAAACTCTGGATGTTAATGACTGAATTACACTGACTGTGGGATTGTGCCTTACAATGAAACAAAATGTGAGAAGTATAAAAAGCATGCATTCCAGTAAAAATGTAAATATTTTCAAGTCAAAATAAACTTCACCCAGTTTCCTATTTTGAGATTTTATTTTCTTTTATTTAAAATATAAACATTTAGTAAAAAGCCTATCATTTAATAGAAATGCCACCGGTCCAGTGAAATTACCCAGTGTGGATGTGCAGAGGGAAGCAGCTTTCGGATGTGAGGAAGTACAGAGGTGAAATGATTTTTATCCTTCTGTCCTTGATGTATGATTATACTTTAATTAGAACATAATTTTGTGTATTCCCTGAAGGAACATCAACTCTGTAGGAACCAAATCGAATAGTAAGTAATAAAGTTGTAATTAAATTGGTAGCTGCTGGTTTCCCACTGTGAGCATTGGACACAATGCTTAGGTTTTCTACAATATTTGCTCTAGAGCCCTCATGGGGTTCAGAGGATGTTATGTGATATACAAAACAGTCATTACCATGAAGAGCAACTCATTTAAGCTGTTCAGAGCATGCCCAAAGTATAAAGTTTTCTGTTTGTAATTGGATTTTTGCTGTAGGTAGCAACTGGATGTTTCCGAGGGAAAGACTCATCTTCAGAGTTACCTAATTAGAGAAGTCGGTCATGGACTCCTAGATTTAAATTTCAGACAAAATGAAAACAATCCATTTTTAAAGCCAGTGGGTAGAGGGCCATTCTGGCCACCCTTCTGAGTATACCATGTAGGCTCTAACTATGTCAGCCTAGACTTGGGCAACCAGGACTAAAATTTCCCCAAATTATAGAAATAAATCACAAGCTTGTGTTTTCAAGACTAATTACTATATACTACACAACTGTGGCAGTGAAGCACAAACAGATATTTTTGGATTTATACTATTTTTCACATATTAAAAATATTATTTCATATATAAATAAGATTTTTCTTCTTAGATTAAAAAATCTCTAATGTTTGGGGAAAATGTACATGAACTAAAGACAGTTTGTAGAATATATGATCAATTAACAATTAATTAGTATTAATTACCTATAACTGCATAACAAATTACTCCAAAATTTAGTCAATTAAAACAACAACATTTATCATCTCCTAGCTTCTGTTGTTAGGAGCCCAACTATGTCCCAGCTCTGGCTCAGGGCTTTCCATAAAATCATCATCGAGATTTTGGTCAAGGCTATAGTCATCTCAAGACCCGATTTGCAAAAGTTCTGTTTCTAACTTCACTGTTTGGTTATTGGCAGGATTCAGTTCCTTGCAGGATGCTAGGTGGGAACATCTCTCAGTCCCTTGTCATATGGGTCTTTCCTTAGGACAGTGGGTTTGGGTTCATCAGTGTGAACAAGTGAAAGAGACATAGGTAGATTGCGAGCAACACATGGGAGTCTGGATCTACTCTCAGAAGTAACGTTCTATCATTTTTGCCACATTCGGTTGGTTAGAAGCAAATCCCTGGGTCCAGCCTCCTATCAGGGAGGAAATAACCTGGGCTGTGAACATCAGGAAGCTGATCATCGAGCCATTATAGAAGCTGTCAACTATAATTCAGCATACAGGAAAACAGACATACAATAAATAAAGAAAATTTCTGAATTGAGTAAAACCTTCTTTGAGGTCCCTAACATCAATGTCCTCCTTACAGACCATCTTTGTCCTCAGACTCAATCAAGTATTGCAATACCACAAAATTACCTTTTCTATTTTTTATTTACAATGGGTGATAACATTAAAGTGATAACACTGAAGTTACTCAATGACAAGAGCAATCACAAAAGCATATAAAACATCCTAATATTATTACACAAAATAATAAAATATGATTAAAATATTTCACTTTTTAGAAATATAACTATCTCAATAAATGTAACATACCAGCTGACCAAATATCTGTACTCAATTAAAGAAAGGAATTAACATATTAATTAACTACTATTTTTCACCTATCGCACTGAGAAAAAAAATAAGCTTGAGAATACATACACATATTTTTTAAGTTTAAAAAGACATACATCAAATTGTAAAGGACTGAAGGTGGGATTAAAAAAAATTAGAGGTGATATCATCTGTACTGTTATACTTGGTAATTTCACCATGTATTACTTTTATAAACCTAATATATTTTTAATAAAAATGCAATCAATAAGAGGAAATTCTACAAACGTAATCTATATGCTTCTTTATTCATGTATAGTTGAGTACTCATTATGTGCCATGGCATTGAGTTCAGTGTTAGGTTACACACTAACAAAGAAATGTCTCTGCCCCCAGGACACACACACTGGTTATTCTAATCTAATGTACTTGGCTGTGGGTGGAAATATATTGTATTTCCAAACATTGTACTTCATAGATGTCAGTAAAGTGAAATGTCCTTGGGTGCTAGAAACTTGACTCCATAATGTCAAAATTATTCACAAGTCCTTCTTTGTTATCATGAAAATCTTTTCTCAGAACCACATCTAACTCCTTTCACTTCACCGTCTTGCTGGTTAACAGATAAAGATGATTTTGTATATGTTCTACAATCAGTATGGTCCAGCATTTAACTAAAATGAATTTCTACAGAATGTTAGTGTTACCATCAGTATTTGGCTAGAAAAGTGGAGCAAAGAGAACTAGACATTAAGAGGGAACATAAGCCTGTTTGCTCCACCTGGAAGCTGTAGGTTCACAGTCTAGGGGATTACAGCATTGTGCTCCACCAAGGGAATTAACATTCCTCTCATTCTCCCTCCTGTACCAGATTGCCAGGTGGGAGCAAGGGAAGGCAGGCACATACATAACAGAACCCAAAAAGGGGAAGTGCTGGACCAAATGGGCTTGTCAGTGTGGGGGAAAGAAGGGATTGGTTAGGAGGTAGGCCCATCCACAGCCTGTGGAAGCCTGGGAAGTTGATTCCTTCTTTTGAAAAGGCACCTGGTCAAACCCAAACCCAATATAATCCCAGGGGAACAAATAAGTTCTCTCTCTCTCTCTCTCTCTCTCTCTCTCTCACTCTCTCTCTCTCTCTCTCTTCACCCTCCCACCTGGTGATGCACTCACCTGTTTGTCTGTGCACTCTCTCACCCAGGAACATGCAACCATGTGGGTCTAGCAGCTATCAGGCTCACAGCAGATAACATGGGCTCCAAAAGAACTAAACACATTCTCTCTCACCCACAAAGTATTGCTCTTGCCTCATAATGCACTTATACATTCTCTTTCCATAATCATGTGGCCTTAGTAGCCCTGTGGCTGACAGCCATGAGTACTCCACCACAGGAGCAGTCAGAAATAAGCTAAGATCCCTGGATAGAGTGAGACTGCTTAGCAGCTGCCTTCAGACTCCAAAGGACTGAGCTTTAATATGAAGCAGAAACTCTGGACACTGACTTTTGTCTTGGTCTTCCTGAGGACATGGTGGGACTTTTTCCATGGTGGGACAGTGGGAGATGGGACATTGGAAATCCAGGGGTCAGCTTCTATTTCCAACTGAATAAACCTTGCCGTACCACAGTCTCCTGTGTGTGGGTACTTGCAATGCTTTCTTTTTGATCCCATGGAAGAACTTAATTTCCACCAACAATAATAGTACCTGTAAAATGTAAAAAGTATTTGTTTTAATTATCATTGTTTTGTAGTATGTTTAATTGAAACAGCATGGTATTGCTAGAAAAACATATATACAGACCAATAGGATGGAATTGAGAGCCCAGAAATTAACCCACATTATATGGGCAAATAATTTTTCATGAAGGAGCCAAAAACACACAATGGAGAAAAGGAAGCCTCTTCATTAAATGGTGCTGTGAAAATTGGAAAGTCACAAGCAAAAAAATGAAACTTGACTACAGTTTCTCCCCAGATACAAAAATTAACTCAAAATAGAACAAAGACCTAAATATAAACCTGAAACAATAAACTACATAGAAGAAACCATAGGTACTAAAGAGAAGAAGATTTTATAAATTTGACCACAAAGACAAGGTAAGTAAAAGCAAAAATCAATAAATGGGACTATATCAAACTAAAAAGCTCTGTACAGCAAAAGAAACTTTCAACCAAACAAAAAGGCAACCAACCAAATGGGAGAACATATTTGCAAACAAGAGCTCCATCAAGGGGTTAATATCTAAAATATACAAAGAACTCACACAATTCAACATTAAACAAACAAACAATTCAACTAAAAATAAGCAGAAAACCTAAACAGACATTTCCCTCAAGAAGACATACAAATGATCAACAGATACATTAAAAGATGCTGAACTTCACTAGCTATTAGGGAAATGCAAATCAAAACTATGATGAGATACCACCTCACATCCACTAGAATGGCTATTATCAACAAAACAAGTAATAACAAATGTTGGAGAGGTTGTGAAGAAAAAAAAAGAAACCCTCATTCACTGTTGGTAGCAATGTAAACTAATATAGCCGCTATGAAAAACAGCATGAAGGTTCCTCAAAAAATTAAGAACAGACTTACCATATGAGCCAGTAATTCCTCTTCTAGTATCTACCCCCCAAATTTTGGAAACATTTATTCACAAAGATATATGTATCCCTATGTTCATTGCAGCATTATTCACAGTAGCCAAGCTATGTAAACAATTAGTGTCCTTAGATAGATGATTAGATAAAGAAGATGTGATTCATACATACAATGGAATACGACTCAGCTGTACAAAAATGTGAAATACTGCTTTTTGTGATGACATGGATGGACCTTGAGAATATCATCCTAAACAAAATAGGTCAGAAAAAGTTGAGAACCATGTGATTTTACCCATATGTGGGACATAAGACTTAAGGCCAAAAATGAATAAACAAGACAAACAAAAACTCATAGCCACCAATAACAGTGTGGTGGTTACCAGAGGGAACTGGGTTGTGGGACAGTTAAGGGTAAAGGGGATCAAATACATGGTGATGGAAGATGATCTGACTGTGGGTCATGGGCACACCATGCAATATACAAAGCACGTATCATAGAGATGTACACTTGAAAGCTATATAATGTTATTAACCAGTGTCACTCCAATCAATTTAATTTTTAAGAAGTACTTGTTAGCCAAATACATTTGAGTACCAATGAATGACTTAAGTGAAATTCACCAGTGGCTCTACAAGAGAGCCGTTACAAGTTGGGAGCTGAGAAGCACTAAGAACCTCTCCAGGAACACATATACCACATCTCCAGACCTCTGCTTTACGGAAGCCCTGTCTCTTCCAAATTAATCTAGTGCTCCATGAAACTAAAAATGGGAAATGCAACTGTAGTCAATACTTGTAGTGATTTATGCAAAAGATTGTTTCAATTTATATTTATCAGTCTTAGAGTATTTTTTTTTCTTTTCCTATCTAAGTGGTAAGTCCCACTGTGCTGTATAGGTTTTTGCAAAGCATAGAAATAGCCTCACAAGACAGCAAAGCAAAAGCACACATGGGAAGGGATAGAAGAAGCCATTGAGATTGTCCCCACCTACTTGGCCCAGTGTCTATACACTCCTGACACGTACAACTGTGTCCATACCAGCAGGGGGACAGAACATCAGGAATCTGTCATTCTTAGATCTTAGAGGCCCAGGACACCCTACCCTGGTCCATGATCCAAGGAGGCTTGCTAATACCCAAACCAACAACTTTATTGTCTTGTGCTAACATTTCTAGGACAGATACACTTCTAATTTCTTTGCCAATTAATATTGGGATCAGGGGAAAGTAAAATATCTATTTTCTCCAAGAAATAATTGTTTGAAAGATAAGACTGTAAACCAGCTATTGAAAGAACTTGTTATCAAAACTGACATCTTATATCCTCAATACTTTATTTTTGACCTAACCTTTCTGTGTATACTAACCCAAGTCATAAACAGTGCTTAATCCTAAGCAGTTCTCCCTTTGAAATACTACCTCAAAATCACCCATCCACATTTATGAAACCCTGTTAACCCCCTCCCCAGACTTCTCCTGCTAATCAATGGGAATTTAGGAATTTTTTTTTTTTAGGGAATTGGCAGCTGATGTTTGGAAATCATGAACCTATAAGATATCTCTTCCTTTAATATAACACTACATACATACATGTATACTCACTTTGAGTTAATTAATTTACACATTAAAATAGTCTTGAAATTGATCATAAACATCACATTGTAGCAGCAATTTTCAACCTTTTTCATGTCATGATACATATAAAATAATCACTAAAATTCTGTGGTATACCAAAAATATATATTTTTTTGTTTATCTGACAAAATAAGTCTAATTTTGATTGATTTATGAAAAATAATAACAGTAATTACCAAACCTTTTTGTCCCAAAATGAGTTTTTAAAAAGTAAGGTGTCTATACTTGTTTGTAAGGATCTCTGTTACCAATCAGATGCAACCTTATTATATGATCTGACCAATAAGATTCAACTTTATTATATGACCTACGTATTTAGAGTTCAAGACAGGGCATTCACAATGGATGGCTATTGCTATTTTGCCTGTTGTCATTTTCTATTTGACAGTCTAAGGGAAAAAAGGTCAGTGCCCCTGACTAAAGAGTCAAGTATTGCATGTTTTAAAATTTTTATGGCACACCATATGAAAATTGCTGTATTACAGTGACTGCATGTCCTATATCCCCTCAGTTTTTCAAGTCCCTCCTAAGACATGGAGGTCTTAACATCTGAACAAGATTTAGAAAAATTTGAGCCTTTCAAGTATACTGTACTCTAGATGTAAATCCATGGAGTGGCATCATGAAGCACAGCCAGCCCAGCCCAGCCCCAGTCCAGCTTACCCTTTGCAGGCGATTTTGCACTGTCTTCCTGGGATCAGCAACAGAACAAATAATGATGGGCAGGGGACTCAGAAAACTCCACACAGGCTCCTTTGTTTTAGCTGAATGCTTTCCTTAGTTGAAGACTCAACCAGGGAAATAGCTTTTAGAGCAGTATCTTCAGTAAAGAAAAACAGAAAACTGTTTCTAGTAATCTTAAGTAAGTTGTGACTGTTTGCATATGTGTATGTAGGTTTGTGTATTCATGTTCACAAACACATGTGCACAGGGGGTAGGCATGAATAATCTCGATTTATGAAAGTTTCCTGAAGTTACCAAACTAGAGAGGTAACAGTTGAATGATCACTAAAGTGATTATAGTAATAGTAGTGATTATCATGTCTTTCTTTGATCAGTGTGCAATTTATTAAAATTATAAATCAGTTGATCTTTCTCACATAATGAAACAGAAATGTGTGCACTTGGAAAACCTTCTAATAAATGAAAGATAGATTTAAGACAACCATAACTTATTGATGATCTAATATGGGCCACAGAATTTGCAAAAATGTTATCTTAAGTTGTCTAAGCCAATGCTTCTCAAGTTAATATTCCTGAGGATCTTGTTAAAATGCAGATTCTGAGTTAGAAGAACTGGGATGTGGCTTAAGAGGCTTTTTTGGTTTTCATTTTGGGGGATTTTTTTTTTTTGGCAATGGAATTATTTGCTATTTTCATTGTCATGGGAATTACATGAATCTATACCAAATTCATAGAACTGTGTACCAGCTGGCTCAGATTCCATAAAATTAGTAAGGAGGGGAAATGAAAAGGCTGAAAATTACTCAGATTTAAGAGGCTAAATAAAGAGAAGTGACAACTAGATGCCATGTGGGATAGTACAGGGTCTTACATTAGGAGATAGAAGCACAGAAATAGGTAATACTAATGGGGTAAATGGAGAAATTTAAGTATGAACTTTATATTAGATAAAAGCATAGCATCAGTGTTAAAGTACCTGGGTATGACAATCTAATCATTTAGGGAGGAGAATCTTTGTTTTACAATTCATGCTGAGTTATTTAAGGAAAATGTCTATAACTCATGTTTCAACGTTCTGGAAAAACACATGAACCTATAGAAGAAAATCAAATGTGGCAGAACATTAATGCAAAGGAAAGGCACATGGATGTGTCCCACACCATTGTTGCAATTCATCAGGCATGGGGGTGTCCAACCTGTGGCCCGCGGGCCTGTGCAGCCCAGGATGGCTGTGAATGCAGCCCAACACAAAATCGTAAATTTACTTAAAACATTATGAGATTTTTTTGTGGTTACATATCACAATGTATTTAATGTGTGGCTCAAGACAACTCTTATTCCATTGAGAGCCAAAGAAATCAAAAGGTTGGACACCCCTAGAACTCACAATTTTTCAAAATAAAAAGTTGCTACACTAATTTCCTATGACTGCTCTGTGATAAATTACAAGCTTATCAGCTTAAAAGTACACACATTTCCTATCTTACAGTTCTGGAGGTCAGCTCAAAATGGGTCTTATGGGCTAGAATCAAGGTGTCTGCAAGACTGGGTCCTCTGGAGACTCGAGGGGAGAATCGGCCCTTCCCAGTATGCCTTAGTTCTTTGCTCTTCTCTACACCTTCAGAGTGTATCACTCCAGCCTCTGTTACCATTAGCACATCTCCATGCTGCTTGCGACCCTCCTACCTCCCTTTTCAAAGGAGCTTTATGATTTCAATGGCTTCATCTCCTATCTCAAGATCTTCATTTTAATCACATTTGTGAAGGTCCTTTTACTGTGCAAGGTAACATAGTCACAGGCTCCAAGGATTAGGATGTGGACATTGAGGGGTGGGGGAATTGTCATAGTTGGCAAATGACTTTTCCAATCCTTAAGAAAAAATTTAAAAGTATAAATAAAAATATATGTTGAATGAAATGAAAATCACAATACAATAAGTCAAAATTTGTGGGACGGAGCAAGGGCAGTTCTTAGAGGGAATTTTACAACACTAAATGTCTATATTAGAAAAGAAATAGCCTTGGCTGGTGTGGCTCAGTGGATTGAGTCTTGGCCTGAAAACTGAAAGGTCACCAATTTGATTCTCAGTCAGGGCACATGCCTGGGTTGCAGGCCAGGTCCCCAGCTGGGGACATGCCAGAGGCAACCAATCAAGCACATCAATGTGATGTTTCTCTCCTTCTCTTCCTCCCTTCCCCACTCTCTAAAAATTAAATAAATAAAATCTTTTAAACAAGAAAGAAATAGGTCTATAACACATCACGATCTTAAACTATTTCTAATTATTTGAATAATATTTTCCTTATTTTAATGAACACTTGGTACTAGTAGGATCTGTTTTCAATTCATTTGAATGTGAGTTCATTGAAGGAGAGTGAATCCCCAATAGTTTTGCTAGCAGTGATTGGTTGACATTATATACCTGTTAAATTTTCTATTGCAATTGATTTTTAATGTTATATACAGATGATATATGCATTTAAAGAATGCATTCTAAGATATCACTTCTTTTACAGTTTAAAGGGATAATTTGAGACTTCTCAGACATCACAATGGACAAATATTGCAAAATAGCACCAAAGTAGAGGCAAAATTCGTTTATTTAGCTACATATAGTTTTTGTTGTAACTTTTTTTATTTTGAAATAAATATAGATTTACAGGAAGTTGCAAAGAAATGCTCAGGATATTCCACACACTTTTTACCCAACCTTCTTCATCTTCCATGGCTATAGTACAATATCAAAACCAGGTTATTGACAACTGGTACCACACATATAACTTATTCAGATTTCACAAGTTATCTGTGTGCTCTTATGTGTATGTGTACATGACTCTAGGCAATGTGTGGATTCCCATGGCCATCACCATCATCAAGATACTAAATTGACACATCAGCACAGGACTCCCTCATACTACCCCTTTGTATGCCTCCTCCCCTATCATTATACCTGACAACTACCAATCTGTTCTCCAGCTCTATAATTATGTTATTTTATGAATATTATAAAAAAGGAGTCATCCAGTATCTATCTTTTGACATATACTCAAGGTCCATCTAAATTCTTATGTCTATCAATAGTTTGCTTATTTTTTGCTTATGTCTACCAATTAGTTTGCTTCTCAGCTGAGAAGTGTTCCCTGGCACAGGTGCAACACAGTTTAGTTAACCACTCAGCCACTGATGAACATCAGGTAATTCCTTGTTTTGAGCTGCTATGAATGTTCATGGACAAGTGTCTTCATAAAAATAAATTTTCATTTGTTTGGAAGAAATGCCCAAGAAAGCAATTATTGTTTCTTTGGGTAAGTCCATTTCATATTTTTTGTAGGTTAAAGATAATGCTCCTTAAAAACTGCTGGCACAAACTCTTTTTGAAGTAATTTCTATATAACTATGTAAATGCAAACAGCTGTGAACAAAGAGATGTCTTTGTTTAGCTAGTTGGCACCTGTGTATGAAGTATAGGGGTTTTCATCTATGTGCACATTCTCTCCTGAGAGGGTTCTTACCTCTCTCTTCAAGGTCTGGAATAACAGGGGAAATAAGAAAGAATACAAAGCGAAAAAAGAATTCCCTCCTTCTGAAGTAAGACTTGTTAAGAATAACCTTTTAGAAATGAGACTGAGAAGCCCATCAGACCTGGACAGCTCAGGTAAATGAAATCTCTGGCTAGTCTTCCCTCCTGCAGTTGGCCATAGGGCTGTGGAGTGGATCCCAACTGGTCAGTGGATCCTGGGTCTAAGAACAGAGCCAATTTTGAGGTGTTTTGCTCTTGGAAAATGAAAGAGAATCAGAAGTTGCTCTATTTAGGAAAAAAAAAAGCTTGAGACAGATTTCCCAGCTATCTGAAAGTAGGGTGTTCATATGAAACCTTTTGTAAACTGAAACGGTATAAAGCAAAGAAGTAATCACCTTAGGCCATATCTTGCTAACAGATGCATAAAATAAATAGAGATAAAGCACAGATGTCACAGACACAGTTCTGAGCTCTGGGGCTTGGTGCTGAGGTGCTGAGCCTGGTTCCCAGGAAGGAGCTTGGGGGTCCACACTCAGCTTGTAGTACCTCTGCTTCTGTAACAGCTCCTGCAAAACAGACACTGAACACTATTTTCACTTTTCTCCTTTTCTCCTTTTTTCATAATAGTGAGACTTCTCTTAACATTTCTTTCAGTTAGCAAAAACAGGTATTAATGGAGATATATTTAAAAAGTGGCTTAATGTGAATTTCAAAAGGTTCCTGTCCTTTGAAATTGGGCCTTATCAGTGCTCTGCATTTGCAAGTACTATTGTCTAGAACCCGCAGGGACTTCTGAGTCCTTAGTCCCTGGTTTGGCCTTGGGGCCAAGTTTACCCTCCTCCCCCATCTCCAAACTCAAGCCCCGCAGAGGCTTTCCTTTCTACTCCTTTCTACTCACAGGAGCTGGACTCAGACCTCTTCCTTACTTCAGAACACTTACTTCATCTTCAACCCTTGTGTCCTCCACCCTGACTGAATACAGAATGGGCCAGAAGCCACTGGCTGCCTGTTTCTTTTCTTTTTTTATATTGTTGTTCAAGTATAGTTGTCTCCATTTTTTACCCCACCATGCCCACCCTCAACCTACCCCCTTTGGCTTTGTTCCTGTGTCCTTCATACATGGTCCTTGATGGCCCTTCCCCTATTATCCCTCTCCCCACTCCTTTCTGTTAACTGTCAGTTTCTTCTTTATTTCAATGTCTCTTATTGTATTTTGCTTGCTTGTTTGTTTTGTTGGTTATGTTTCACTTATAGGCGAGATCATATGGTATTTTTCCTTCACCACCTGGCTTATTTCATTTAGCATAATGCTCTCCAGTTCCTTCTATGCTGTTGCAAAGGACAGGTGCTCCTTCTTTCTTTCTGCTGCATAGAATTCTATTGTGTAAATGTATTGTAGTTTTTTGATCCACTCGTTTACTGATGGGCATTTTGGCTGCCTGTTTCTTAAATAGATCAACAGAATTTGGTGAATATTCAAAGCTCACAAACTACCCACCCCCCTAGTATTGAGTTTCCTATTTTGTCTATATGTTGCTTCTCCTTTATTATTTTTATTTACTACTAACATTTTAGAAGTAGAAAACACAGATATTCTTTGTGACTGATGTAAAAGAACACTCTACTTCCTACAAAGCTAAAACGTATTTTTTATCCATCAGAAAACTGTTCTAACTACTATAGCCTAAGATTGCTTTTCACCTTTGCAGCCACATGTTATGGATTATATGACTTTATGACTATCTACTTTTATTGCATATGTCACATTTAGTCAATTCTTATCACATAGAAAGTCTACTATATTCCACAGGAATTATTATGAATACAAATTTTTAGCCAGAAGTTCATGGTGATATCAGCTCATCCTGTTACCTTCCCACATGGGCAGATTACTTTGATTTGTCTATATGTATTTGTCCTTTCACTGTAGGTGGCTCATACATGAAGAGCATGGGCTCTATTTCCATGGCTCATTGTGCTTTGGGGGTTTGTGGAGAAAGAGTATATACAAACACAATGTATCACCAATATAATTCATTTTTAAATCAAAATTTCTGTTTCTATGTAGTTTATAGCTGATTGGTTTCCAGCTTCCATTTTTCCTCTTGTTTTGTTGTAGAGAAAGGAAGAGGCTGAAATGCAATTATTGTCAGATTTTGCTAGGGTTACCATGGCTGCCAATGACATTTCATGTTTTTCTCCTGATAGTGCATAATAAAGCAGATATCGTGTAAACAGTTTCAAATGGTATCTAAAATTATGTTTCCCTGCAAAATTAGACAACTGGGAGCCTAAGTATGTCTCTTCAAATGATGCAGAATCCCTCTTAAAATGATCCCACCTACCTCCAATGAATTGCCATGGCAACAACTTGGAATATATAGAATTCACTATCAAGTAGTAGTTAGAGTCCTTGGGTGTGGCTCCAGAATTGGCTGTTCCTGTGAACCGCAAGAAAGCCATCCACTTCACCTTTCCCTCCTTAGCTGGTGCTTTTATGAACAGGGGTTAAAATACCTTTTCTCTGTTACTTCACAGAGGTGTTCCTGCCGCCAAAATCTTGCTCAGCAAGACCACCTCCAGCAAGTTTCTCTGATGAGACTGTAACTGTATGCCTTTGTCTAAATCCATAGCCAGGTAGATTTCACAAAATTAAAAACAACTTGAACAAAATAAGTAATCAGTGTTTACTGAAATGGTAGACGAATAAGCAGAGAGGTTTTGCATCCTCTTTTTTTTTCATCCTCACTCAAAGACATGCTTATTGACTTTTTAGAGAGGGGGAAGGGAGGGAGAGAGAGAAAAATATTGATGTGAGAAACATCTATAGGTTACTTCTCATATGTGCCCCAACCAGGGAATGAACCCACAACCTAGGCATGTGCCCTGACTGAGAATCGAACCCTCGATCTTTTAGTTTACAGGACAACGCTCTAACCAAGCTACACCAGCCAGGGCTTGAATTCTCTTTTGTAAATGCATATTCTCAGTAAAAACTGTTACTCTACCAACAGAGGGAGCAATTCTACTTTCCCAGTGTCATTTCACTGCTTGTGGGTGGGGACCCCCAACACAACTAAGATGCAGTATTGGTGAGTAGTCACCGGTGCTGTTCACCAGCTCTTTCTTTGTTAGTGGCTCCTTCCGTGTAGGAACATGGAAGAACTATATTTCCTCAGTGCAAAATATGACTAATTCTGGCCCATGAATTGTGTTTCACTTTACCCCAGAGAACCCAACTTTTTCGAACACTCTTTTGCTTCTGTCACAGAATTCACACATTTCAGTTATGGCTACATTCACGTCCTAGACCCTATCAGGAGGACACCCAAGCTTGGGACAGATGACATGCAGTAGACAAGAAACAATTCTTGCTGTTAGAAGGTATTAAACCTCTGGGCTGTTTTTTGCCATCATATAACATGGCCTACCCTGACTAGCATAGCTGGGAAGTACAATTCTTTAGAACTAAGTCAAGTTTATTTTCATAATTATTGCTGACACCAGGCAGAGTTGATTTAGTTTCACGGGCAGAGGAGGGGCCAGAAGAGGAAATTTATTCAAGTTATACTCAGTGGTGACAGCAACTCTAAATAGTTGATCAATGAGATGGGCTGTCAGGGACTAGAGCAACAAAGCCTTGTGCCCTAGGGGCACTCCCGCATCCAGTGACATTTAGCTAGAGGCCCATTTCTTCTGGGGGGGAAATGGAAGGAAACGTCCAATCAGTATAAGAATGGAAATAATGCAATTTGGCAAAAACAAAAATAAAAAGGAAAGAAACAAACACGTGATTCTAAAATGCCACCTACAGCATTTCCCCCACTGCTTTTTTATGCAGACCCTTAACCCAGATAGAATGAGAAATCGTGTGTGGTCATTATTTTCTCAAGGAATTTAGTCAATAAATTCTAATGTTAAATTATACAGGAAAGTCATAAACTCTAGAGCAGAATCACTTCCCACCAAGGAACTGCTAAACTGCTTTACATAGGGCTGGGTTTTCCAAAGTGCCAAACTTGCCTTAGACTTTGCTTTAGATGATAGAACAGAGTTTTTCTCTTCCTCATCCCACCTACTGCAGCACTCTGCATATATTTTATATTCAATATGGTAACAAACTAAAGCCCAAGGCCAGAAGCACTTGGACACCTAAGTAGTATACTTTATTCTCTTAAAATACATGTAGGACATTACTATGCCACTGATAGAACCTACCGTTAATGGGAGAGATCTGGTTCTTCTTGCTGACATGTGTAAAGAATTATGGATCAGCAAATCTATCAGCATGCAATCAGGGTTTATTGGTGATCCATTCCCATGGAAGAGAACAGGCCTAGCTAAGGTGGGGGGAAAAAGGCATAGGTCCAGGGCAAAGCGGGGCCATGAAAGTAAGGGGTATCAAGTCTCTCAGGTCTTTTATTCTGAGGATTTACATAGTTGGCAGGATGGGGGTTAAAAAGTTAGATATTGATTGATGGGTAAAGGTGGTGCCAGCTTTCTCGGGGGGATGTGACTACCCAAATGGAAGTATGTATGGAGGTCTGTTAGCCCAAATCCTTGTCTTGCTCCAGACTCCATTTATTCATCTGGTTGTAAAACAGATATGTGACAGGAAACAGTTAATTCAAGTTGGGACAGTTACCGAAATTTGTTTATGGGCTCTTTCTGTAAGCATTAGGGACTCCCTTATAAAACAGTAACCAGAGGTAGGCAATTAACCAAAGTTGTTTGATGAGCTTCTTTTTTGGGTACCATGGACCCTCTCCCACCTTTCAGACCTTGGGATGAAAGCACAGTTTCAAGGCTTTCTTTCCCAGAAGTTCAAGAACTGCCCTCCTCCCGTGTTACCATGGTGTTTCTTTTGATGTTGGAACACCTGGCAATATTATCAGGCCAGGCTCAAGGCAGAGGAGTTAGTGAGTGAGACAGATCTTCCACCTCTTCCCTGCTGTGGTTTGCTATCCATTCTACCTAAGTGCTAAAAGGCGTTTCCTGGCAACCAGGATGCTAGACACTGCCTGGCAACAGCAGCACAGTCTCAGAGTTCTTCCTATGCTACCTCCTGCCTCACTACTATCTTTCTTTACCAACTACACCCTGATTCTTGGTGGATAACAGAACTTGCCTGAGACTGTAATCAAACTCTTACCAACAAAAATTTTGCGTTTCCAAGTTCTCATATTCATAGGAAGTTTCTTATTTCAGGTAGTGCCTAAGGGGCACACTTTGATCGGATGGTAGAAGAAATAGGAGTTAGTTGTTGCCATAGCTTGCAACCATAACCTAATATGACATCCTGCCTTGAAACCTCACTCACATTTTCGATACCCACAGTACCGAGGAAATTAACTTTATTGATCATTAGTGGGAAAGGAATGGAGGCCAAATGGCTCCTGGTGCACTATGAAACAATAATTGTTGCAATGACTTGAGAAAGAAATGTGATGAGAGACCTGAGCCAGCATGGAGCACAATCTGCTGTAGGCACTCCACCATCACAGGACAAGCTATCCGCTACAGCACACCAAGAGCAGCCATTGAGGGGAAAGGCTATCTCCCATGAAATTGATTACACTAATTTGATTTTGATGATTGCATAGTTTTGCTTGAAATTGCTATACAATTTTGTTATTGTTTTAAAGATGCATAAAAACCATAAGCTTAAGAAGTTCAACCTAGTTCTGTATTTTTACATATTAAGTAGCATCAAAATACAAATAGTGTAGATGACCACCCAGAGGTTCACAAATCTCTTTCTTTTCAGTTACCCATTCATTACTCAAATTAGATGACTGCTCCTCTGGAGGGAATAAGTGAGACCTTGGGTACTGCTGAGGGTAAAAGCATAATGGGGTGAAGTGTAGAGGCAAACTCCTTTCCAGGGTGGGGAGGGGTCCTGAACTGTTCGTGGGGACCTTTTTGCAAGGGTAACAGGACTGGGCTAGTAATGAGGACATTTTGTATAATGCAGTCCCCTTCCACACCTCAGCTCTTCAGGCTGTCTGACAGACAGATGCAGATGTGGAGGGTGACCATGTGGATAATAAAGGAAAAAGGCAGATCTGTCCTTTCTTCTTTCCTCTGGGACAACAATGTCAATGTAGGTGGCAAGTGCCCAGTTCTCCCAGGAGCACTCTGACTTCCCTTGTAGAGGGCTGGCTATGTAGGACAGTGCAGGCCATGAGGCGGGGCTTTCAAAAGACTCCTTTAAGGGGGGTTGCCTCAGCCTGCTGGCTTTCCCCTCAACTTGCCTGGAACATGGTGAGTCATTGGTGCTACAGCAGCTACCTTGGAGCAACCTTGGAAGTGACCACACTGGAGACACCACTGAGAGACACCCAAGGGCCCCTGGGGTGCTTCCCTTCAGGATTCTTGATGCCCTAAGAGGAAGATCCTCTTTAAGCCATTGTCACTGAGGGCTTCTGCTATGTGCAACTGAGCACAAGCCTTTAAGATAAGGGAAGCCTGGCCCCTCACAGCCCCCTGCTGATGCTCTGTGGAGAGGGCAGCAAGGTAGTACATAGATCCTAACCCACAGCAAGGTGTCTACAAGTTCCCTGCCAGCCTGGAAGCTGGGGGAGGAGGCCAGGGGACATTGGGACAGGCCACTGGGATCTACAACAAGAAAAGAGGGCAGCAGTACCACCACCAGCAAAACCTCCTCTCCAAGAACACAGAGGGAAAGAGCCCTTTGAATGGAAAGCTAAAACTGGCTCTTTTGGATCACCTATATTTAGCACTTCCTGAAATCGGCTATTTTGGGTTGTGTGTGAATGAAAGCAACAGTGGATTTTAAAAGAGGAGAGAGTATGAAGGAAGCAGTGAAAATTTAACCTAGAAGAAAAGAATGGCAGCGAAGTAATTCATAGCACTTCATTTTTTGGTTCAATTCTAGTTGATTCGTAGAAAGTATGGCTTTACCATTAGAAAAAGAAAAAAGAGAAGTGCTACTCAAGATTGAAATCAGAAAAGTCAGATATCATCTCACATACCCTGTATGGGTACAGCTCTCACTGATTGATACAACCATCACTGTGACATTCTGAGTGTTTTCTGTGTGGCAACACTGTGCCAAGTCTTTCACCTCTGTGCTCTTGTTAAATTATAAAAGCTGTCCTAAAATGTATCAGATACCATCCCCAGGTACTGGTAAGGACATTGGGGGATCCATCTGCCCTCTGTCACAGTGCAGAACATGACAGGAACTGCCCCTCCATCTATACCAACTACAGAAGAAACAACCCAAGTCTAAAGAATCTACAAAGCTTCTTGTTAAAAATGTGATTGTAAAAAAATCTCAATTAAGCAACTGATCCAGGTAACTTAATTTCCTGGCTTAATTGAGCACTAAACAAAAAATCTTTTACATTAAAGCATATTTTTCCAAAGTGTATAAGACACTTTCCTGACTTAGTGAACCCAATTTAAAATTTCTTTGCTAATTAACTCACTGACAATGCCTCAGCGGACTGTTCTGAAAATCACTTCTTACCATCTAATGGAGTATACTACAGAGTTTCAGTTTTTTCCCAATCTTCTACTAATTAAGACTGAAAAGAACACCTCTGGGTGTAGCTTTTTTCTTTTATATTTCAAATTAGTTTCAGATATGCCTAAAGTGAAATGTTAGGTCAACTGGGTTATAATGTGTCTTATATTTCTTTGAATGTTTCCCAAAGTGTTTATAAAATGCCACATCAATACTCACCACACCACTGACAGCACTCAACATTATAATTTTTTAAAACAATTTGTAGAGTATAATTACTCATGATGAATTTAACAATAAACTGGTGACTGATGAGCTGGGAGATCAGTGAAGAGGTTTCTCGGTAATGATGGATAACAATTAACCAAAAGAGGAAAAAAGCACTCAGAAAAGAGTCTCAGAGGGGAGAAGAAATAAAACACCTCATCCATTGAAAGCAATGGTTTGCCGGAAAATGCTTAAGAGCCAGGTCTCCAGAAAAGAAAAAAGTCCTGATTTGTAGTGTTTGCCAAGGTATATATGTTCCTTCTGTGGCCGACTTCAACTCATTTAACTCAGGGTTGCAAAAATGGGCCCACTTGGCTCTTGCAACCCAGTCAGAGCTGGTCCCAGCAAACCACTGACAGGGAGGGACCAAGGGGACCACTGGAACAGGTAGTAAGAATAAGGCCCTTGGGTGTGGTTGTGCCATCACCATCCTCCACACTGTGTTGTATAAGACTTGCCAACTAACATTTCTGGACACTTACAGGGACCCCCAAACAGAGGAGAGGGTACCTGAATGGTCTGTGTGGTCAAAAGATACACATACCCTTCAGCCATGACTCCAGTGAATAGACCCCATAGGAAATCCCCTAAGCATTGGGAAAGCAGTGTCCCATATGAACCACCACACCCCCTAGTTTTTTCATGAGGTCTTATTCAATCTGAAGAGACGACAAATGCTTTGAACTGTGCATCATGTTTCATTGCATAGTCAGTATCTCTTATTGGTCATTTATATCTACCAAATAGAAAAATCCTAATTCAAAATAATAATAACTCAAAGTAGTTGATCATTCTGGCATACAGTGCTAAGTACTAACATTGAAATGAACCCAGAAGTGAGAAGATACTTCTCAGTGGATGCTGTTTTCAGTGCTGTATCTGATTTGGGCTAAGGAGCAGGTAATACTCAAAAGCCAAAGGTTAAAAACTTCAATGGAGAGATCACAGCAACTAGATTCTTAATATAGGTGCTTGCTTGGGCTTTACAAAGCATTTCTTCATGTTCTTTTTTAGCATTTGGATATAGTTTTATTTTTATTTTTACTTTATTTTTGTAATTTCATAATTAATACATACTCAATGCTGAAAATTTGGAAAGAAACAAAAGCCGTTTTAAAGCAAAACAAATACCATCACTCAGCTACCACCAATGTTTAACATTTTGGGATTTATACTCCTTAAGGTTTTCTGTTCATGGCATAGTTTTGCTTTTATTTTCTTTTTTATTGAATTTATTGGGGTTATATTAGTTAATAAAATTATATAGGTTTCAGGTGTACAGTTCTGTCATACATCACCTGTATATTGTATCATGTGTTCGCTACCCCAAGTCAAGTCTCTTTCCATGACCATTTATCCTCCCTTTATCCTCTTCTACGTCCCCCCACCTCCCTTGCCCTCAAGTAATCACCATACTGTTGTGTGCATCTATGAGGGTTTTGTTGTTGTTGTTGTTTATTTTTGTTTAGTCCATTGACCTTTTTCACCCTGCCTTCAGTCCCCCAAACTCTTTCCTTCTGACAGTTGTCATCTGTTCTTCATCTATGAGTCTGCTTCATCCCATCTTGTCTGTTAGTTGATTTTATTCATTAGATTCAACACAGTGAAATCATATTGTTTTTGCCTTTCATGAAGTAAACATACTTTTAAATTATTTATACTATGACATTGCTTTATTTCTCTACCAAATTTAGGAAAACATGAAATATGAGGAAGTGTTGATAATTGAGCCATGTTACCTTCTGAAATATTGATATCCTATCCATGACAGATAATGTATTAACAATGTCATCTATTTTCTATATTCCTGATTATTTGACATGTGGGAACTTGCTGATCCTGGAGGAACTGTTTCTTCCAGGGCTAAATACTAAATCCTATAGGTATTAAACAACTCACCTATCATGTGCAAACCAACCCATGAGGAACCAAGTTCCCAACCACCTCCTCTTTGGGGCTCTCACACTCAGGCCCACTGTCCACCTGCCCTACTCACCCCTGGGCCAAGTACCAGACAATCAAGGACATCCCCTGTTCCCCAAACCCACTAAAATGATCAAATTGGCCAATCCTGAGCCCTGCCTACCCTGCCTCATGCTCAATTATTCCCACATAAAACACAGTAAATGTGCCTGCCCACAGGGTGCCCCTGCTCCCTCTGTCTCCTGGTGCTCCACTGTGTGGCCCTTCATGGCATGAGCCTCCTCTTAGAATCCACGAGTATAACAAGCTGTCTTCTCAATGGCAGTCATCTGTGGGTCTCACCACACCTGAATAATAAAACATTACAGGTTAAAACAGTGAGCTGCCTCTCAATACACACTTCCCCTTATTAATAAGAGAACCCCAACTTCTTCTAGATAAGCTCATTGTGTCCCAGTTAAAAAGAGAGTCTTTTCTGTGCCTCCCTGGCCACTAGCAGCAGCTATATAAATAAGTTCTGCTCAGTGAGGGCTCCACAGAAGTATTTTAGAGTATGCATGCTTTTCTTTGTGTCCACCCTCTTGCTACCTTCCTTCAGAGGATTTGATGGGTGGAGCTCCAGCAGCCATTGTGGGTCATTAGAATATGTCCCACACCCTAGAGAAGGTAGAGCTAAACCATTTAATGAATGTGGACCCGTCATGATTCCATGAAACCAATGAACCCCTTTCACATGACAAAGAATAAAAACATTGCTGTTTAAGTAACTTTTACTTGAGGTTTTGCTGTTATATTCAGTGCATAAGTTCACATAAAGTACTATCCTTCAAGTAAAAAAATAATTATAGTATCTTGGTACTCAATATGAAGCAGGAGACAGCATAGGAAGAACTCTAAGACTGCAATACTGTCACTGGCCAGCATTTAGCCAGGAAACGCCTTTTACCAATCAGTTTACCAATAAATAGTAAACCGAGGCAGGGAGGAGGAAGGAGACAAGTCTCACATGCTAACTCAGCAGTCCTGAGCCTGGTCTGATAATTTTGCCAGGTGTTCCAACATCACAAGAAACACTTTGTTAGCAAGAAACAAGGGAAGTCCTTGAAATTCTATGTAACATTTCCACTATCTGGGAAAGAAAGCCTGTGCTTTCATCCCAAGGCCTGAATGTGGGAGAGGGTCCCCAGTGCCCAAAGAGCTCACAAAACAGCTTTGGTTAATTGACTACCTCTGGTCACTATCTGTTTTATAAGGAAGTCCCTGATGCTTACAGAAAGAGCCCATTAATAACTTTGGAAAGTGCCCCAATTTTAATTAACTGCCTCCTGTCACCTATTTGTTTTACAACAAGATGAACAAATGGGGTCTGGAGCAAGATAAGGATTCGGGCTAACAGACCCCACACATACCTAAGTTTGGGTAGTCACATTCCCCCAGGAAAGCTGGCACCATATTTACCCATTAATCAATATGTAACTTTTTTCCCTCCCATACCACCAACTATATAAGTCCTGAGAACAAAGGACTCTTCTTTTGCTCGGTGGCTCAGGGTGCTCTTGGCTCTTGGGCCATTGGGCCTCTGGCCACCCAGCCTCAGGCTGCCCAGGGGCTTGCCACCCTGGTCTTCAGTCATTCTTGCTCATGTCACCCTGCTTTGCCCTGAAACTTTGCCTTTCACCCCCTATTCTACCCAGTCCTGTTCTCTTCCATGGGAATGGGCCACTAATAAACTGATTACATTCTACTAGGTTTGCCGATATGTAATTCTTTACATGCATCAGCAAGAAGAACCAGGTCTCTCCTGTCAACAATGTGTCCCAAAAATATGTCATTTGATCATGCTATGAACATCAGTTTCAAAAATAAAATAGTTCAACTTATCTTTAATGAGAAAAACTTGGTAAAAGTATTTCTCTTCAACGGTCAACTACTCAGTGCTGAAACTAGCACTCTCAATACCCTCCACTTTTTCTAAGCATAGAAGACTGACAAAATGCTGCTGGCCATGATGTGACTACATTTACAGTTTCTGTTATTTCCTTGAATCATAAATCAACAACAAGAGGCATGTAGTTAACCAGCTACCATTATGTAAAATAAAGCAGTATGTGATTTCCCATTCAAATACAACCTTTCCCTTTCTATGACTGTTATGGCCAGTTCCCACTGCACTCTAGTAGTGCACCCTGTGCAGAGCACATCTCCTCTTACAAATTGGGACAAAGTAAACAAATAATGACTAAAGCATCTCCTATCGTATGGATTCTCTGTTGACCCCTGACATATCCCATCTGTACGTGTTGAACTGATTCAAGTGTGAAACAGAATCAGCAAACACACTAATGCACTGATGACTGCTTCTCCACAAGGTAGATCATTAATATTATGTGACATCCAACAATAAATAAAGGAATTTTAACCACAGTCAATTGTGCTTCCTCTCAGAGAACATCTATAACAAGCTTTGAGTCTAGTTGGATTGAGTCTAGCTTATTGGATGCTCTGTGATAGTATTGTAACCAGAAAAGACACCGGCGTTCAGGCTACCTGTCACTACCAAATCCAATAAGCAATGACAGTGATTGAATCTTTATGGGTGCTTTATTCAGATGGCTGGCGATCTGAGAAGGTGGTGGGTTCATACCCTAACAGA
>PVKM010013809.1:13765-29901 GCA_004027735.1 Carollia perspicillata | reverse complement strand
CTTCCATCCCTGGTCTGCTCAAGCAATTCATGCATAAATAAATGGAAAAACAAATTCATGTCTCACTATTTCTTCTTTCCTCTCTCTCTAAAATCAACTTAGAATGTTTAAAATACAATAATTACTATTTAATTGTTTTACCTAAGATCAGAATAGATCGGTATACATTGTGTTAAGAACACCACTGAAGTGAACTGAGCACCTGATACACATTAACTGCTGCATTTTCCTTCATCACAGGTATCAGTTCATCTCTCTCCACTCCATCCTTGACGTGTGCAGGCATTAAATTTACTCTGATTCCGCAGCCCTTCCCTTCACATCCCTTCCAACAACTAGGTGTGTAGAATTATTGGGGTGCTATTGGATTCTCCTTGTGTGTGAAATCAGAAAATGCAGACAATCATTTTCAGAATTAACTTGGTCATTGTAGGTGTACTGAAAGAACCACCAAAACAAAATGTGTTATTTGCAATCTAAAAGTTAAACTCAATCTGAGATGTCAACAGATAACAAATGAATTAATATGTTTTTCAGGACTAAAGTGAAGTTTCAACATCCTAAAGATCAACTTTGCTCTCAATTAGGATCAAAGTATCCCAATGTAACATTGTATTGCAATCCCTTGAGCTGCAAGATCAGCATAATGAAACCACTGCAGCTTCATTTCCAACTTTCATGAACATGGCTGTGATTCTAAGCCACATAATTCCATCAGAAGCATCCATACATTTTCCCCAGAATTTATGGCACTTCAGTTTGGCCTGTTGGTTTCAGTGGTCCTGTTGGACTCCCAGCTTTCCCAATCACGTACCCACTGACTCATTCTTGACACCTCTTTTTCCCCTTCCTTCCTGAATTTAATAAACTGCCAGCAAATCTGCTGCTCTCGTTGCAATAATATGCCCTCCCAGCAGAAAGAGTGCAGACTTCGGTAGTTGTAGGCAGCTTTGAGGAGGACTTCCAGCTACAGGCATGGGAGGCCCCAGAGGAAACCTGGGGAGGGACTGCTCCAGTTTTTGCTCCCTGATGTTCTGATCACAGGGAGAACCAGCTCTCATCTGGATCCCATAAAAGAGGGAAAGAACTGGGCGAGTGCTTCCTCCCTGTCCAGAGCATCAGGAAGAGCAGGCTTTCCCACAAAGCTGTGCCAGTTCCCAGGTGAGGAAATTATGTGTTCTAAAATACAGCATCGCTGGAGATCTTCAGCCCCTTTTGAAATCCCTTTGAAAATGTGCAAAAGTCTTGTAAGAAACAAGCTTGGGAACTCCCCTTCTTACCCGGAAAGCGGTGAATTACTGATGGACTTTCACATGAGGAATTGGCAGAACAATCATTTTATAAGATTCTCCCTTTAGACACCAAAATCTAAAACCTTAATAAGCTTTAAGTGTGATAATGCCTCAGAGATGACATTCAGTCCTGAAGGATAACACCACCATCTTAAAGACTTGTTAGCAAGAGATACTTATTTCTTAAAATTGGTTTAGAGACTGTTTTCTTTCAAAATCAGATGAAATATTCCTGGATCCTTAAATAATCTGAGACACTTCCCCATCTTGACTGTCCTTCTCTGAATGTGTTTCAGGTTCTTGATTTCTCTTAAAATGGCACCTGGAAGGGGATGCAGTATTCCTGAGGGGTGTGGGCTGGAAGGTCATCTTTCTGCCCCAAATGTCAATGTTTCCTGATATTGACCTTAGTGAAAACCTTACTTGTTTTCACAGGAACTGCTCCTTAACTAGATCTTCTGTTCTGTACTATCAAAATAGGGTTGAAGGCTTTTGTTTGTGTCTTTGGTTTTTAGGAGTGTCAGAGAAGACAAGAACTAAACTACCCATAGAAATAGCTGGCACAGTGTCTTCAAGTTGTGAGTTACAGCTCACTTGAGGATCATGAAATCCATTTCAGAGGACACTGTCACCTTTACCTTTATCAATGAAATAAAACAGAAAGGAAAATATCACAGTGAATTGCATTCATCGAGGGTGAGAATTATTTCATAGAACTTTCAATTCAACTTATATATGTGTGAGTTTGGATGTTTACTAGGTTATGATCATCCCCTCATTGAGTTTGGTCAAAACATTAAAAGCCACTCACATAGTCTAACTAGGGACTGCAGTGTGCTATAAGGTATAAGCATTTGCTTGAAATTTTGAGTCAGAGAATTCCTGGTTTAAAGTCTGGGCTCTGCCACTTTGGAATTGCATGAACACAGGATCCTATTAAGCTTGATTGAAACTTAGCTAACTTCCTCATCTGCAAAAGGGGGATGACATTATTTACCTCAAAGATGTTTTAATGAGAAACACAATATTACTCACTTCCAATCTCTAAGCTCACACCATGTGCCAGGATTCATTACATGGACTTTACCTGCATTGTTGACCAAAAGAACACTTGCATTTTGATATAGTTATCACCCACCAAAAAAAAAAACAAAACAAAACCTGAGGCCATTTTGTCCAGGCATTTTTATTTATGTATTTCACTACACTGGCCCTATGTACACTATGACTCAACATAAATTTAATGATACATTTACAGTACTTAGCCCAACTAGAATTAAGTACTGACAACGAGGAGCATTTATAATTAAAGGTCATTCAAAGGGAGAGCCCTCCAACAGATGAAGTGTTCAGGCTGGTATGTAGATTGATGCCCTGCTTCTTTCACAAAAAAGTCTTGCTAGTTAGGCTCTACTATACAATATGCTTTGTGATCAAGTTCACTGACAGCTTGGAAGAATCACAGCCAACAACAAGCAACTGCTGGTTTGTGGACCACAATTGGAGTACCACTGGCTTAGGTGATAGTGCTGTAATCATCTCAGTCATCATGATCATGTTAGACTTCTCTGCAAAGCATATTAAGATCTCCTCTTTTACTGTCCAAATGGCTTTTTCCTACTCCAGCAAAGGTACACTTGTACATGTATGTCTGTTACTTTCATGATTTAGATTTCAGCATACTGTAAATTTTAGAATTTTTAGATTGACACCCATGTGCACCAATTAATGTCTCTGACCTTGTGTTACCCACACACCTACTGAGCGTGTATTTTGTGACTTCATAGAAAATGCTGACACAAGGCTAATCAGGACAGAGCCAAGGGCTGATGGGCATTCAATATAGAAATGACAAGAACAAGGGCATACGTTCCTGCAAAGCCTGTGTGCTTCCACATTAATCTGTCTCAACTTTGGAAGTACAAACCCAGACCTGCACTTTCCAAAGGATAAAGGAAATGGAATGAAAGCACTAGAAAAGAAACCAATTGGCTCCTTGTTGTGGTCACAGGCATTATTGCACCTTGATGACAAAATGCTGCAGGCATTTACTAAAAAACACCACTCTCTTCATCTGCCCAGTGAATTCTAATTTCTCATATGTCTCAAATGAAATTCAGACAGCCCTTTTCTTTCTAGTCACCATTTTAAATCAAATCAGTGTAATACAACATCTGTTTGGTTAATGCCCCAGAAAATAAATTTTTAATGGTACCAAGGGAACACTTTTTGAATACTCTCTTCCAAGCATACATAAAATTCTCTTTTCTTTTGCCCATGATTGGGGATTATCCTTAGGGAATCCTGAATGGTAGGCATGAGTAAAGGGGGAAGAATTGCTACATTAGGCTGGCCAAGCAGCTTGCTCATAATCTTAAAGTACCGATGATAGCACAATGTTCAGCCACTCTGGTCAGATTTGTCCTCATCTGGATCCTACCTCCTCTAAATGTCAGGTGGTGCTGCTTTTGAAACTGCTCACATTTGTATTTCCTACTAGAATGCAAGACAGTTAGGACCAAGAGGACCTTTCAAATCATGAACAGGCATAACTCTTCAATATGTGTGCAAATAATCTTGACTTGATAAACTCGTTTGCTTCCAGATGCAAGGATGGCACGATATTTGTAAATAAATAAATGTAGTACATCAGCTAAAAAGAAAAAGAAATCACGTGATTGTATCAATACATGGTGAAAAACCTTTTGATATAGGACAAATGGTCCTCTTGATAGGATGTGCTCTCCCTGATTTCTCAACCTCTAGTTTTGCCCCATTTCAAATCATTCTCTACCCTACCTGAAGCCTGATTGGTCTTTTGAAAATGTTATTTTGAACCTGTCACTTACTTAAAAACTTATAATGGTTTCTTAAGGCCTTTAGAAACAAGTCTAAAACCCTTAGTGTGTCACCTCAGGCCCTCCATCATCTCACTGACTTAGTTTTCCTGTCTTACCCTTCCTTCACTGTGTTTGTCTGGTCACACTTTGAGATTCCTCATTGTCTTCATACTCTTTCCTCCCAGCTGACAGATGTGTGATACCTTGTGTCCCACAGTTCCCCACTGGAATAGTTGGCAGAGAGTTGGTACTTTTTTCATGCAACTCCCATTTTTCCTATGCTCTCCTTCTTGCTCCCAGATTTATACATTTCCTGAAACAGTATGAAATGATACAACCTTGCCCATGATCAGAAGTTTAAGGACCTCATTCAGCATCAGTGCTGCAGACTGTAAGCAACAGAACACTGATGAAACATGGCTTATCCAATAGGCGTTTGTTCTTCTCACAAAATAACAAATCCACATATAGTTGGTTTCAGAAATAATTCAGCTGCTCAATGATGTTAAGGGAAGCTTTCTCTTCTTCACCGTTCCCTTGTAATAGAAGTTAAAATGTAAATAGAAGTTAAAGCTGGCACTGTGTTCTGGACCTCTGATAACTCCCGGCTGGACCCCAGGCTCCAGACGACCACCTGCTGACTAGTTGACTCCCTGTCTCAGGCTCAGTTAATCTCTCACTATCTCTTTGCCTCGGCCCTGGGCAATTTACACCCTCTGCTTCTGTGTCCTTGGCTCCCACTCTCCTGCTCCCTGTTGTGCTGTGTGACCCCTCCTCTCCCCACTTTGTTACAAAGGTATTTAACCACCTGCCTGACCTCTCCTCAGCGCCCAGAATTTGGAGGGTGTCTCCTCTGGGTCCGCATGCATTAATAAAGTGCTCACTCCGTTGATCCCATGTGGTGTCAGAGTCCGTTTTTCCGCAACATTTTGCTTCCCTGACCGGGAAACAACTCACATTAGCAGGCCATTTGCCTCCTGTGAAGGCAGCCGGGGTCAGAGAGGTGGGCCCAGTGACTGCAGGGAAGCGCGTGCTCTGGTGATTTCATGTTCCAAGAAGCTGGGCCCCCCTTAGCCCAGACCTCAGGCTGCTCTTTGACCCAGGCTGGTGGGTAAAATGGACTGAGACCAGGTCGAAGGAGGGAAAGGATCTTTCCCTCTTCTCAGGAGGTGCCAAATATGTAAGTGCCCTGGGGACCAGGCCTGAGCAATCAGGCCCACCTTAAGTGTGGAAGGGGAGGCTGATCACCTCTTAGGCCTTTTGGCCTCAGGTTCAGGTAGGGTTTCCCGGCTTGGGAGGGAAACATAATAACTTCGGTGTGACTGTGTGTGTATGTTGGTGTGAATGTGTCTGTGGCTCCACGGGAAATTTTTCCTACGGAGTGTGATTGGGCCCTAACTGTGGTTCCTCGGTCTGTCATATGGCATAATGGTTGGGTCTGCTAACCCGGACGACTACTCAGACAACCTTAGCCAAGACAGACCCAAGTCCCTTGTGAGAGGAGAGGCCAGGTGGACATCTGAGTGGTTTCCCTTCAAGGAAACACCCTCCCTTTGTTTGTCTGCACCGGTACCAGGTGGGAAGCATGGGTGGGGGACAGTCTACTGTCCTAGACTGCATGCTTAGGAACTTTAACCAGTTCAGGGGACAGGACCCCAGTATGACACCTGATCAGTTGGAAACTTTTTGTTCCTTAGAGTGGCTGATTTTTGGAGTGGGCTAGCCCCGGAGGGAACCTGTATTCAGGTTTGGGGAGGAAACAAACCCCTAGTCAGTTCCACTTCCTTTCCATACCCGTGGAGTGGGGAGGGGCCTCCTTAGCTCCAGAGACTGGAGCTGGAGCCCCAGTGAACAGCACTTGGCCCCCGCTGAGCCCTGGGACCTTGGTACACTACCCCCAGTGGGTGGAGGGTGGCTCTGTGGTGCCCCCACACCCACAGGTAGAAGGAGCCTTTGGAACCTCCCCAGCTGCTGAAAGGGACCCGGCACCTTCACAGGTGGGTGGGGCCTGCACTGTGTCTCCATCCTACCCCCTGATGGTGGGGGGCATCTCCACAGGGCCACCCCTCTCACAGGTGAAAGGGACCTGGCTCCCTCTGCAGAGTACAGAGGACTAGGAATGCGCTCCTCCCAGCTAGTGAACATGGCATTTAAAGTCTACAATGCCCGGGAAGCAGGGAAAGTAACTGTTGGGCTGACAGAACTCCAGATGAGCAGCAGCTGTCTGAACAATAGACTGGTCCCTATGCTGTCCTATTGACAATGCACCCCTGCCTGAAGCTGATGGGAATTAAGTCCTGTATTCACCACACATGAGTAAAATGGGTAATGCCTAAGAGAGACACAGGCCCTACTGCTGCAGCTGAGGCAAAAGGGGAAATTAGACCTGCACTCCAGAGGGAGGTTTGAAATTCCTCTTCCAGAAAGAGACAACGAATCCTGATACAGGGTGACAGTGTTTGTTATGTCATACAAGTGTTGGTAAATCTAGGGATCTTTGGCTGCCACATACTGAGTTTAAGTGTAGTCCTTCCCAGTGTGGGAAAGGAACCAGGATTGAAAGCATATGAAAAAAGAGAAAGTTTGTAAATGCTACAGAAGGTCTGTGGAAGTGAAAGTTTTGAAAAGCCTAGTGAATATCAGAAGGAAAGGAAGAATAGAGGGTCTGTAAATGCTACAAAAGAATTTGAAGTGAATAGTTAAATCAAGATGAGCAGAAATATATATAAAGGATGTAAAAGTTTTAAACCTGGAATAATGAGAACCTCAACTACTTGTTTTCTGGTTTCATGGGAAAAGGCAAATTTCTCACATCGGTTCTGGTCTGATCAGAAACTTGTATTGAAGACCTAGGAAAAATTGCTGTAGCTGATTAGTGAGAATACCTTGGCCGCCTGTGACCCAGGAAGGGTCATTTGGGGTGGATGAGTGTTTAAGCATGAGACAAAGAGCATATCTCTGCCAAGAGGCCGGGCCCGAAGGACCATGTCTCTATGAGGCACCAATGGACCCATTTGGCACAAGAGAATGCCTCTACCTGTGTATCATTCTAGAACTCTGTGAACTCTGTGTTTTGCTCTGTATCTGCTCTGAAAAGAAAATTGAGGGTTCCAGAAAAAGTTGAAACTTCATACTCTGTAAGAAAGTAAATAAGGAAAAGAATTTTCCATCATGCTTTGTATTTTTCTCCCTACCCGATCCCTCCAGAATTTGGCATTCTGAAGGAGTGTGTGATGACGTAAGATTTTTTTTGCATAAAACCAATAAGACCAGTCATTAATAGTGGTTTTGTTAAGCAAGACTTTGACTGGAATGTCACGCCCGAAGGAGGCATGTATGGGTTCTGGTCATCACCAGAAAGCCCTGGGGAACTGGGATTGACTTGGGAAGCTAGTGGAACCCCTCGAGAGAAGCCTGGTACTTTGGTTGGTTATACGGTTCGTGCCAGTCTTTCCAGGGAGGGAACGAAGGTTGCTTTCCTGAAAGATGGCTAAAAAGGAACCTGTAAGCACAATAGAGGCTCAAGGACTTGAGTGAAACAACGAAGCCAGATGGCAGATATGTGGCTCTGCTTCTGTGCCCTGAGGGGTGGACTGAGAAGTCAATCTAAGAGTTCCCTGTGTAAGTTCCAGCAAAGTGAACTTAAAGATCATAAGAGATGCAGACTGTTCTTGGTGTGTTTATGCTAATGAACAGGCAAAATTAAAAGCGGGACTCAAAGTAGTCCCTGTAATAACAGTGAGGGTGATCTTAAGGAGAAAAATAGTGATTCAAGGATAATCACAATGCTCAGTTTTGGACATCTGAATGGTGCAGCTAACTGTCTTGAAAGTTTGTTTTCATTTGAAAGTTGAAACTGGGTTTGTGATATCACCAAAGATGTACAACTTACAGGTACAAGGGACCTGTCAAATTGCCATTGTTAAATGTCATTGCAAGAAGGACCTTACAATGGAATGTCTTCCCAAAAGGGTCTCACAACCACAGAGACTGGTTTGGGGATTTTTGTGTAAATTAACCTGTGTGCTCTTCCATTTTCATAAGATGTATGCCTATGACCTGCCTGTATTTATGAGTAATTGGTTACAATATAGACCTCACTTAAGGAGCCCCTCTTCATCATTGCCCCCTGAGACTCAATGATTTCACTGAATTAAGTAGTTAAGTTGGGGAAGTGTTCAGGCCAGCTGTGGGCTTCACTTTTTCCTTTTCTGTCTTGATGGCTTGGACAGAAAAGGCTCAGAAATCTGAAAGGAGGGAAATCTTAATGTATTCCCCTGAGCCTGAGTGAAGTATGGTGGGCCACAAAAGTTTTGGATAGGTGTAGCATGCCTTACACACCTTCCTCCAAATAAGCCATTCTTAAGTCCCTGCCTTCGTCATTTAGTAGTTATGATTTAATTTTGTCTCCCATTTCTTGCCTAATATGTCACCTCCAGAATACAACCAGGATGCCAACAGTCCAGTAATGCCAGCCTTTGGACACCAATCCTGTGACCTCCTGGTGACAGCCAACTGGCTGGGATTCTGTAAGGTCCTTCCCTTACAGGAAGGACTTCCTCTGTGCTGTACACTCTCCTTTTTCAGACCACCCCTGACCCAAGGGTAGGTAAGATGACATCCATGTTCAGCCGGAAGTAGTTACAAGAAGATGAGACGTTCGTCCATTGTCCTTTATATGAATATAAAATGGGTGTATATCTGGAAGAAGAGAATGATTCAGGATGCAGCCAAGAGGGGGGCCAGCATACTCCATTAGGCCTGAAAATTATGTTTGAGTAAATTTTTTTAAAGAAGGACAGAATTTGAGGCTAAGGGGGGAACTAGACCAGACTCAGTATCTACAGAGATTAGGACAAACCTTAGACACCATAAATAAGGCTTGACTAGACCAGGAACCCCAGCCCCAAGGGAGGCCAGTGCACTCCTTTCAGCCAGGACAATATGTGTGGGTGAAAGATTGGAAGAGGGAGCCTCTACAGCCAACCTGGACAGTTCCCCACTTAGTACTATTAAGCACCCCAGCTGCCCTTAAAGTTTCAGGTGTCACCCCCTGGATCCACCACAGCCAAGCCAAGGCAGCTTCGGACCCTGATGCAGAAGGAACCAGACCCACCTTGCGACTGCCGGCCCTGAAGTTCCAGAGGTTGCTGGCTGGGGGAGGAAACTCCTCCCAAGAATGGACCATTGTCCCTTCTGGTACCTGTTCCTGACTGGCACCTTTGCCAGAATCCTGGGGGTTGGAGTGGTGACTGTAACCCTGCCCAAGTGGAGCACCACGGAATAAATTGCCTTGGGAATAATGTATCTGTGTTTAGTCCTGACTTTTGCCGGTATAATCTGCTTTGCCTGATAGCTGCCACAAGCGCCAGTGTCCAGACCTGACCTAGACTGTAGAAACAATTGCCTTGGCCCACACCAAGTTCCAGACATGGGGCTCTGGTTCCTACTCCTTATAGTGGGCCTACATGGGCAGGCTGAGCCCTACAGATGCCCTATGTATGGAGGTTCTCCGCTCCAGAAACCTACACCAAAGGCAAGGATGTAATAATACACACTGTAGACATTACAACTTGCCCTGAAGCCAGATGTAGAGGCCTAATGGTCCTCAGCATTCCGACCTCCAGTCTTAAAAGCCTTGAAGGGTGGTGAATGACGAATCCCACGGTGTGCCTGACCAGAGACCAGCATTTTAAATCTCTCTACGAGGGTTGCGACTGGAAGCCTGAGGTCTATGGTGGATGCCCTTACATATATTGTCGCTGCCACAGAGCCTGGGAAGGACAACTGAGAATTCTCATATGGGACCCTGACAGCAAAGATTGAGAGACTAGAGTCAGAGGAAAAATCTATATAAATCTGTGGCATTCTGAACCATTTGGGGACATGTTCATCTTCAAAGACTATGTGCCCCAAAACCCCAAGTTGGTTGAAATTTATAACCTCACCAGCTCAATTCAAAGTTGGGAAGAATCTCTGACTTCTGACCTGGGCAACTGCACCCAGACCGGACCCTTCTCTTGACTCACCCTCTTATGAGATAGAGCCCACCTGCTCAACCCGACTGCCCCTGAAAATGTCAACAATTGTTTCCTCTGTGCCTCCCTGGAATGGCCTCCCATAGCGGCAGTTCTTATCCCGACCCCCCGAACGTTACTGCTAACCCTGTCTCCTTTTCTCTCCCGAGTGTGACTCTCTTTCAGAATAAAGCCAGAGCCCCTCCAGTGTGCTATGGACCTGAGAAGACCTGCAACCTCACCATGATTGGCCCTGTAGGACTCACCAGCCCACCTGGGACTTTCTTCTGGTGCAATGGGACCTTGTACCACACCATCCAACCAGCGACTCCCACCCCGTGTTACCCAACAATCTTAACCCCGCAGCTGATGCAATATCAGGAGGGAGAGTTGCACTCTCTTCTCACCAGATGAAGGGAAAGGAGAGCAGTCCTCTTGCCTGTATTAATAGGGCTGTCCTTTATAACCTCCCTTATAGGAGCTGGGGTTGGGGATGCAGGATTGGTCCATACCATCCAGACCAATTGACAACTTAGAGAAGAGTTAGAAAAAGCCTTAGATGCCACAGCCCTCTCATTGGCCTTGCTCCAGAGGCAGATAACCTTCTTGGCCTGGGTGACCTTGCAAAACCGCCGGGCATTAGACCTGCTCACCAAAGAAAAAGGAGGAACTTGCCTATTTCTACAAAAACAGTGTTACTTTGATATTAATAAGGGTAAGATAGTCGAAAAAATATCCATAGGCTCCAGCCCAGGCCTGGTGATGCTATGACTGAGGAAGTCTCAGTCTAGCATCAAAGGGGGGAATGTAATAGAAGTTAAAATGTAAATAGAAGTTAAAGCTGGCACTGTGTTCTGGACCTCTGATAACTCCCGGCTGGACCCCAGGCTCCAGACGACCACCTGCTGACTAGTTGACTCCCTGTCTCAGGCTCAGTTAATCTCTCACTGTCTCTTTGCCTCAGCCCTGGGCAATTTACGCCCTCTGCTTCTGGGTCCTTGGCTCCCACTCTCCTGCTCCCTGTTGTGCTGTGTGACCACTCCTCTCCCAACTTTGTTACAAAGGTATTTAACCACCTGCCTGACCCCTCCTCAGTGCCCAGAATTTGGAGGCTGTCTCCTCTGGGTCCGCATGCATTAATAAAGCGCTCACTCCGTTGACCCCACGTCGTGTCACAGTCTGTTTTTCTGCAACACCCTCATCATCACAAGATAACTGCCAGTAACCAGAAGGTGACAATAGCTCCCAGCATAAAAAGAGAAAAATGTCTTCTCTTCACTGCTGTTTTTTTTATCAGAGAAGAAAATATTGCCTCATAAATTAACTATGAGACGGTCTTTCATGAGTCATTGGCCTGAACTATTCTAAATGCCAAAAGGGGAAAATTTAGCATCAAACTACTACTGAAAGAGGCTGCCTCTACCCACAAGGTGGAAGTCTGGGAATGGCATGTGAAAAGTGTCTGATCAGGATCTTTCTGTTGATACTGTGAACACTGATGGCCCTGTAATTTCTTCTATAAGGAACTAGTAGAGGAGAGGTATCCTGAAATTCAGGATGAAGATTTCAAATCTAGTGGGTACTATCTGGAACTACACTGTCCAATATGCTCACCATTAGCCACATACAACTTTTTATAATTGTTTTTGTAAATTTAATTAAGTGAAACTTAAATTTAAGGTCATGTAGATAATTAGGTTTTCATCTTGTACACCTGGGAAATGGTGGCTTGATTTATAGAAAAGCTAGCTGGTTTTCATTCAAAGCAGATAAGAATCAGAATATAGAAAATAGGTCTCCCCTCAGAGGAAGAGTACAGATGTGAGAGTGGCTGCCTTTGTTTGTCAGCCACAACTTTATGCTTTTATGTGATGTGACTTCATTAGACACAGCACAATTTGTTTTTAAACACTTGCTTACACATTGCATTCCAATGTTATTTATTAGCTTATAATTTTTGATGGGTTGGACTTCAATTTAATTGTAGATTGTTCCAGTTATGTCAGTGAACTATGGCCACACACACAGGACTAGAAATGAATATATTGCTCCATACAAATTTATTTCTTGGAAAGAGACAGGATAGTGAGAAGCCAGGAAAATTTCTTGGCAAGTGGAATGGGGAAACTGATACAAGAAAATTAAACAAAGACAAAAATTTCAAAAACTTACAGCCAACTAGTGAATCATAAGGCCTTATCTTCTCTAACCAAAGTTTCTTGAGAGTAAATGTTTTATACCTCTCCTCTCTAAATAGAGAATACAGAGCTTAAAACACCGTGGGCAGGGAGAGAGAGAGAGGAATAGAGATCCAGTTTTTGCCATTCGTACCACCTAAACCCAGGGACCACGAAACTCAGGGGAATAAACAACACCTGATTAAAGCCAGACGGACCCAAGATAAAAGTAAAACTGTAAAACAGACCAAAGAATAATCTCAAATTCCCCTATAAGCTCATTTTGATGCATCAGCTTAAGAAAACCATGCCTGAAAGTTTTATTCTGCTGAAATCCTCCCACCGAATTTTCACCAGCAGGAAACTGATGAAAACCCTCCAGACAAAGAGCTAATGTGGACTCACTCTAGAGCTCTCCATGCTCCTTAGCAGGCCTGAATGTTCTACTTCCTAAACTCAAGGATCTACATGCGACTTACAGCTACAGGTGTGTCTGACAGTGGCAGCTGGTCCTGGGCTTACCATTGATCCTGTCTCTGATCTGCCAGTGAGATAAAGGCAACCTTGCCTTGGCTCACTTCTTTTCTGTAAAGTTTTGAGGGAACCAAAGCAGAGCACTGCATATGCTCTCTCCTGTCTCTTCCTCTATGCTAAGTCCTTCCTTTGTTTAATTCTTCTCAGTTTTAATGAACACATTCTCAAAGCCACCTGGGCATTACCCTGAAACCATTTCTATATGAAGGCAAGTACCCATACACTACAGGCCTGCCTGAGTCATCCCAGCTCCTTTCCCAGGCCAGTTCCATAAAACAACCATTGGCTGTTCCTAAGTTGAAGTACACTGTTATGTTAAATTCTAGGCTCAAAAAAGGAGAATGAGTGTTCTGAGAAGAAAAATCTTTTGTATGAGTTTAGTTACAACCAAAGAAATGCAGTCTCTCAGGGACGGTAAGCACTAATTAGAGTGGTTATCGCTGCTCAAATATAAGATTTAACTAAATGTTGAGTGAAGTAAAATGTAGCCCATCAAGTAATTTAGCATCTAATGTAACCATTTAAAACTATAAAATGGTGCTGGGAAAATTTAGAAAGATATTATACAAAATGGTCACGTTATTGAATGTAAAGACACTTAAATGTAACATATAAAATATTTAGTATTAAAATCTGTTATTATACGGATGGAGGCAGCCTAGCCTAGTGGGCACAGTTGCACCCCAGCCTCTAGTGATAACCACTGGGGAAAAGCGTTCTGAACAAAACCAGGACTCCCACATCGAAGATATTGGGAAAAAAAGTCAGAGTAGCTGTTGAGACAGTGCTTGCAAGACAGGCTGAGCAAACATCGGGAAGGGAGAAATGCCACACCAATAACTCCCCAGCCTTCTGCAGCCAGCAAGACCAGAAAAACCGGTTTGGCCAGTTTGAAACCAACAAGAGGGGGGTGTGTGTGTGTGTGTGTGTGTGTGTGTGTGTGTGTGTGTGTGATAAATGCTGTTTTTTAAGTAATCTTTTTTATTAATATTTTTTAAAATTTTATTACTGTTTTATCCTCCAATTGCTTTTTCCTCTCTTCTCTTTTTTCTTGATTTAGTACTGCACACTTTCTTTCCAATTTCATCTCTCCTTTCTTCCTTCTCCTGCCATTTTTTTAAAATACCCATAAGTGAGAAAAAACTTGGAACTGTTAGAGGACCTGAGGTGGACTCAAACAGGGGGCAACCCAACACCTGAGACAGGGAGACAAATTTCACTCGACTATTGCAGGGAAACTGCAAGTTGCTGCATATTTGGATTATTATTATTTTCTCCTTTTTTCATTATTCCTACATCTTTTATCTCAATAGTATTTTTGTATTCCGCTTCTTTCTGTATAGTCTTCTTTGCTTGCCAGGGTATATTGTACCATTTGACAGGTTGCCCCTGTTCTCTCCTCTACATTGTATTGCTAATTTACTGTCCTTCATGTGAATTGTGTTCCATCAGCACACTTCCCAAAGTCCTATACCCCCTGTCCAGGTTATTCAGATCACATACATTCTGACATATGAATGTTGCTCTAATATTATTGTAAATAACTACTGTTCCACAGAAGTGTAAAATACTTCACACCACCCTCCCTGGATGCTACCCCACATCACAGTCTCCAGAACTCTATTATCGGGGAGGTTAACACTATTCTCTCACATGCTACACCTATGTACTACTGTTTATTCTCACCTTACCCAAGAATCTGACCTGCCACAACTTCACTGCTTTCTATATCCAACTCACAACCCTTCCCTTCCAAACAAGAGTCTTATCTTCTTCCCATCCATTCTTAAAAGTGGCCAGTTGGGTTGAAGACAATGGTTAACGCTACACATAGGCAAAAGATCTCCTATCTCTTATACTGGCTGCTACTGTAAATATCATAGAATACTCCCCAGCTGTCTTAAACCATTTTGCCTCCCCCTCCAACTGAGCACAAAAAAAGAGTAGGTGGAAGCGGTGAACACCAGGATACCTGAAGGAGACTGCACCACTGAACCTCACAGGCATTCTACCACAGCAGTTCACACCATAAACCCTGGGAACCAGAACAAATCCATTTAAGAAGCAGAAGCTATCAAGAAGAGTCTCAAAAACAATGAGAAGACAAAGAAACAATCCCCAAATGAAAGCAAAGGAGGAAGCCTCAGAAACAGTGCTAAACGAAATGGAAGCAAGTCAGCTATCAGATATTGAATTCAAAGAACTGGTTATCAGGAGGTTCCGTGAGATGAAACTACCAGAAAATAAAGGATAACTACAATGAGCTCACCAAAAACTATATCAACATGAAAAAGGAAATAGAAAACATAAACCAGGGCCAAGAGGAAATGAAGAACTGAAGAACTGTCTTAACTGAAGAACACAGTGGAAGTAATCAAAAGAAGGATGGATGAAGCAGAAGATCGGATCAGCAATTTAGAGGACAAAGTAGAAAAAAACACTCAGAATGATCATGTAAAGGAAAAAAGGCTGAGAAGGAATGAAGAGGGATTAAGAGAAATGCAAGACAATATGAAACATAATAATATCCATATAATAGGGATACCAGAAGGAGAAGAACAGCAAGGGATAGAAAATGTACTTGAAAAAGTAATGATGGAAAACTTTCCTAATTTGATGAAAGAAAAAGTCACACAAATGCAGGAAACACAGAGAGTCCCAATCAAGAGGAACCCAAAGAGGCCCACTTCAAGACACATCATAATTAAAATGGCAAAATTCCAAGACAAAGAGAGAATCTTAAAGGCAGCAAGGGAGAAGAAGGAAGTAACATACAAGGGAGCCACAATAAGGTTAGCTTCAGACTTCTTAATGGAAACACTCCAAGCCAGAAGAGAATGGCAAGAAATATTCTAAGTAATGAGAACCAGAGGCATACAACCTAGGCTGCTTTACCCAGCAAGGCTCTCAATCAAGATAGAAGGACAAATAAAGAGCTTCCAAGACAAAACAAGTCTAAAAGAATATGCATCCACCAATCCAGTTCGGCAAGATATGCTAAAGGGACTGCTGTAAGGAAAGGAAGGAAAAGAGACAGACAGAGAGGAACATAGGTACAAAAATGACAATGAATAAGTACCTACCCACAATAAACTTAAATGTAAATGGATTACATGCTCCAATCAAAAGACACAGAATAGCTGAATGGATAAGAAAGCATGACCCACACATAAGCTGCCTATAAGAGACCCACCTTAGAACAAAAGACATACACAGACTGAAAGTGAAGGGCTGGAAACAAATTTTCCAAGCAAATGAACAGAAAAAAAAAAAAAA
>PVKM010013809.1:0-13665 GCA_004027735.1 Carollia perspicillata | reverse complement strand
AGAAAGATATTGATAGCGAGACAATTATACTAGGGGATTTTAACACCCCACTCTCAAAAATGGACAGATCCTCCAAACAAAATATCAGTGAAGATATTGTAGCATTGAAAAATGCCCTGGATGAAATAGACTTAACTGATATATATAGAGAGAGCCCTGCATCCCAAAGAAGCTAAATACACATTCTTCTCAAATGCACATGGAACGTTTTCAAAAATAGACTACATGATAGGACACAAAACAAGCCTCAACAAATTCAAGAAAATTTAAATCATACCAAGAAGTTTCTTTGACCACAAGGGACTGAAACTAGAAACAAATCCCATGGGGAAAAAAAAAACAAAACACTCAAAACCATGGAGATTGAATAGCATGCTATTAAACAATGAATGGGTCAAAAATGAAATTAGGGAAGAAATCAAAAAGTTTCTGGAAACAAATGAAAATGAACTCACAACAACCCAAAGTTTATGGGACACAGCAAAGGCAGTACTGAGAGGGAAGTTCATAGCAATGCAAGCCTACCTAAAAAAGATAGAAACATTTCAAACAAACAACCTAACCTTATGCCTACAAGAACTCAAGGACAGCAACAAAGACAGCCCAGAGCTAGTAAAAGAAAGGAAATAACCAAGATCAGAGCAGAATTAAATGACATAGAGAGTAAAAGCACAATAATAAGGATCAATGAATCCAGGAGCTGTTTTTTTTTTTTTGAAAAGATAAATAAAATTGACAAGCCTTTAAGCAGGCTAATCAAGGAAAAAAGAGAGAGACCTCAAATAAACACAATCAGAAATGAAAGAGGAGAGATTACAACTGACACCACAGATATACAAATATTTGTAAGAAATTACTATGAGGAGCAATATGCCAAGAAATTTGACAACCTAGGTGAAAGGACAAATTTATAGAAAAGTATAATGTTCAAAAACTCAATGAAGAAGCAGCAGAAAACCTGAACAGACCAATAACAGCAGATAAAATTGAAGCAGTGATCAAAAAACGCCCAACATACAAAAGCCCTGAACCATATGGTTTCACAGCAGAATTCTACAGAGCATTTAAGCAAGAACTAACCCCTATTTTTTACAGACTATTCCAAAAAACTGAAGTGATGGAAGACTCCCAAACTTTTTCTATGAAGCCAGCATCACCCTAATCCCAAAACCAGATAAAGACACAACAAAGAAAGAAAACTTCAGACCAATATCGCTGATGAACATAGACACTAAAATCCTCAACAAAATATTGGCAAACAGGATCCAACAATACATTAAAAAGATCACACACCATGACTAATTGGGATTCATCCCAGGGATGCAAGGATGGTTAAACATTCAAAAATCAGTAAATGTAATACATCACATAAACAAAAGCAAAGACCAAAATCACATGATCATAATAGATGCGGAAAAAGCATTTGACAAGGTACAGCACCTATTTATGGTAAAAACACTCAGCAAAGTGGGAATAGAGGGAGCATTCCTCAATATAATAAAGGCCATATATGAGAGACCAACAGCCAACATTATACTCAATGGACAAAAACCAAAATCTATTCCACTAATTCAGAATCAAGACAAGGTTGTCCAATTTCACCACTCCTATTCAATATAGTTTTGGAAGTTCTAGCCACAGCAATCAGACAGGAAAAGGAAATAAAAGGCATCCAAATCGGAAAGGAGGAAACAAAACTGTCACTGTTTGCAGATGATATGATAGTGTACATGGAAAATCCTATAGACTCTGCCCCAAAACTTCTCAACCTAATAAATGAATTTGGAAGAACAGCACTATACAAAGTCAATATCCAGAAATCAAAGGCATGTTTCTAAACCAACAATAAAACAGCAGAAGCAGAAATCAAGGAAAAAATCCCATTCTATATAGCAAAAAGAAAAATAAAATACCTAGGAATAAACCTAACCAAGGAGATAAAAGACCTGTATGCAGGAAACTACACAACACTGAAGAATGAAATCAAGGAAGACACAAACAAATGGATACATATACCATCTTCATGGATTGGAATAATTAACATCATCAAAATGTCCATATTATCCAAAGCAACGTACAGATTCAATGCAATACCTGACAAAGTACCAATGGCATATTTCACAGACATAGAACAAACACTTCAAAAGTTTATATGGAACCATAAACGACCCCTAATAGCAGCTGCAATGTTGAGAAAGAAGAACAAAATAGCAGGGATCACAATACCTGATACCAAACTGTATCACAAGGCCACTATAATCAAAACAGCCTGGTACTGGCATAAAAACAGGCACATAGACCAAAGGAACAGAACAGAGAGCCAAGAAATAAACCCAAGTCTCTATGGTCATATAATATTTGACAAAGGGGGCAACAGCATAAAATGGAGTAAAAATAGTCTCTTCAACAAATGGTGTTGGGAGAACTGGACAGCTACGTGCAAAAAAATGAAACTTGAGCACCAACTTACACCATACACAAAAATAAATTCAAAATGGATAAAAGACTTAAATATAAGCCGTGACACCATTAAAATCACAGAAGAGAACATAGGCAGGAAAATCTCAGATATCTCACGCAGCAACATGTTTACTGATATGTCCCCCAGAGCAAGGGATATAAAGGAAAGAATAAACAAATAGGACCTCATTAAAATAGAAAGCTTTTGCACAGCTAAAGAAAACAGCATTAAAATAAAAAGATAACCAATGATATGGGAAAACATATTTGCAATGATACTTCAGACAAGGGTTTAATCTTCTCCAAAATATACAAAGAACTTACACAAGTCCACTCCAAGAAGACAAGCAACCCAATTAAAAAATGGGCAAAAGACTTGGACAGGCATTTTGCCAAGGAGGACATACAAAGGATTCAGAGACACATGAAAAGATTCTCAATATTGCTAGCCATCAGAGAAATGTAAATTAAAACCACAATGAGGTACCAGTTTACACAAAATTGAAATTGTTAAATTGTTCTGTTATGTCAAATTCTAGGCTCAAAAAAGAAGGAGAATGAGTGTTCTGTGGTTGGAGGTCTTTTGAATGAGTTTAGTTAAACCCAGAGAAATGCAGTCTCTCAACCCAGTGATGGTAAGAGCTAATTAGAGTGCTTATAGTTGCTCAAATCACAAATTCGACAGAAAGTTGAGTGAAGTAAAATGTAGCCCATTAAGTAATTTAGCATCTGATGTGAATGTTCAAGCTATAAAATGGTGCTAGGGACAATTTAGAAAGATATTTTTGATAATGCTCACTTTATTGAATGTAAAGACATTAAGTGTCATACATAAAAATATATACTATTAAAATGTGCTATTGTAAATTATGACTCTTGTACATAAACCAGAATAGTTTCTTAGCAAAAAGAAAAGGAGCAGTCACTTCTCTTAGTTCCATTTCCTACAGTTACTACTGGTAACGTTTGGGGCATACATTTCCAATTTGATTTCAGCATTGTATCACTTTATATTTGTTGAAGGATAAAACTTAAACCTGTTTTAGAAGTTATTTTGAGAATGTATGGTATAGTGAACATTTTTTACAATCCACCTCATACACATTTGTGGGTATATATATATATATATATATATATATATATATACCCATATATACATAAAATTGTACTACGTGTATGTATATGAGTACATATTGTCCACACATCTTAATTAACAACTTCATTTCTGTATCTTTTGCAATGTTTTATTTCATGAAATATATTTTATATAAACAAACTGGTATTGTTGAAAATTATTATTTTCCTATTATATATCTATTGTTAGGGTACATTCCTCTTATTTATTTAGTATAAAACTTAGAACTTGAAAGAGCACAAGAGAAAAAAAGCACAACAGATGTCTCCATCCTGTTTTCAGGCACTGCATCAGGCCTGGCCAGGGCAAGGAAAGACCTCTAGCTGGACCAGGCATTAACAAATGACCATGTATTTCCTGTGGAGGTGCATCGCTCTTGAACTTGGGAAGTGCACCTGGAGGAGCAAGAGAGAAAAATGAATTGACACCTGATTTTTCCTTGCTTTTCCAGAGACAGGAAAGATGCCTCTTCTTTAATGGGAACTTGTGCTGATGAACCTGCCATTCCAAGAACATCTTTCCAGACTGAAGATCCCTCAGCTTCCGGTGATGCATCCTTGGGCTTTGGATATTCCAGATGGACCCAAAGAAGTTGAGCCTTGCACAGCTGCTCTGAAGTAGGGAAGTTGACCTGTTCTGAGGCTTGCTTCAGATGGAGCAAGGGGAAACATAGGGGCTGACCGAACCCCTGCATCTGATCCATCCAGGTTGCCTGTGTAGAAGCAATGGCCCTTGGGAGAGGCAGATGGGCAGCAGAGTCAGAGTCTGGCATTCTCCTAAGCTGCCCTCCCAAGACAAAGTGGTTTGGGACAGAGTCCCTGAGCATGCCCAAGGCCAACCAGGGATCAGCCCAATGGCAATCCTGACCCCTGTGTGGCTGTCTTAGGAGGCACAAGCATGACAGTGCAGCAGTTTGAGCATGGAAAACCTCTGAGTATTTTCTTTCCAATGACATTTATTCTCAAAGTGTATACAACACCCACCCCAAACCTTCATACACCTTCTCATCTACACTGAGGTTTCAGGTGTATTGCTTAGCAGGCTCTGACCACATCTCCTGTTTTGAGCCTGAGCATGCTGGTGAGGAGAGTTGACATGGAAAAGGGGCTGGCTGAGTAGGAGTTGCCTGTGGAGGGTTGTGGATGCTAGGGCAAAATACAGCCCAGCCTCTGTCTGGTTCCATGATGCCAGAAGTCCCATCCACAGTTCTCTTTGTTCTATACTCTAATGATACAAGCCAAAAGAGCTCAGGCCTCCCTTGGGAATCAGAACTATAAGATCTTGTGGTGCCAGACCCTCCCTGCCACAAACAATGTGCTCTCAAAAAAGGAGGTCTTCCTTATGGACCCAACAACAGCCAACTTTTTGTTTCATACCTTGGTGAATGTCCATTTTCATTATAAGCACATAGCCCTTGAGGTGTCAAGAAGACCTTCATTGTCTCTGGTCTGATGGATAGAGGCCCAGACCTGAAAAAGATATCTATTGTGACTGACTGATTCATTGCGTAGAACTGAGTCTCTGGGATTGTGTTGGCTTCATTCACTGAGTTATGTTATGTGCCTCTACTAAGGCCTACCTGTAGTAGGTGCTTCATACATATTGTCAAATAAATTAAATCCAATCAGGACCATCCAAGATATTTGATTGGGCCTAGGGAACCTTGCTATGCCCAGAGAATCCACATTTGGCAACACCAAAGGCAAGGGCAAATATGTCCAAAGTGCATGTCCTGACTTCTTGAGAGATTTTTTTCCTTGCTCTGCCAAGTTCAGAAATGTCACAGGCGATGATGGGTGAAGCAGGAGATTTTCCATAGTGGACAGTAAAAAAAGTAATTGCCATGAACAGCCACAGCATGTCCAGAAGCCCTAGGTGCAGAGCCATGCTCCACCTGAGCCCTGCCTGGATTTTTCCCACAGTAGTCCCTGCAAGAATTTTATGAGGTTTTTCCTAGGTCACCCCACATTTCTAAGGCACAGAGTGAGGCTCAGAGATATGTGGTGACATTTTTATGACATACAGCTAGCACAGGGCAGAAACACAGCTATGCTGAAAAGGGGCACAGGCTCACCAAGAAAGCAGATCATCCAAGAACATTTGGGCTGTGGAGAAAGCCTGATACATAGACCTGTATTTGGTGAGGAGAGAGATGTTTCCACTGAGGAAAGCTGAAGCCACATCTGACACCTTCCTCTGTGTGCCTCCCTGGAGGGCCTGCTGTTTGTAGGATTCATGTAGGTTAAGAATGAACTCAGCTGCACCCTGGGTCAGACCCATACAGACATCCTGTGAGTGGCATCACTATGAATCATTGAGAATACTGAGGCCTACAGCTCATCCAAAACTTTTAGCCACCCAAGGACTTATGCAAGAAAAGGATGAGGATTGCCCATACTGAATAGGTTTTCAAAGTACCATCTAAGTTTGGTATATTGGGTGCTTGATACAAGTTTTAATTTGTAGACATTGTTTGAAAGATTTACTTTATATTTTAGAGAGCGGAAGAGAAAGGGAAAGAGAGGGAGAGATACAGCAGTATGTGGCTGCCTCTTGCATGTCCCCCAGTGGGTACCTGACAGGCAACCCAGGCATATGCCCTAGACTGGGTATGGAACCGGCTACCCTTTGATTCATAGGCTGGACCTCAACTACTGAGCCACACCAGCCAGGGCACATTTCCAGACATGTTATTTAAGTTGAAGCATAGTAGACTTTCCATAATCACAGTCTGTATGAAGAACTTTGTACCCACAAGACCTCAAAGAGCACCCTCATTATAGAGATGAAATCACACAGGTTTGGGTATGTCAAGTGTTTGTTCAAGGTCACACAGATTAGAATGGAGAAATGTTCAAAGCTTGGGTTGTATGGCATTTCCTCGTAGTTAAGTTAGCTGAGCCTAATCTATTTCTCACAGTGGATGGAAATGGTTTGGGGAACACTGTCCCTCTCCATTTGCAAAGTGTGCCCAAGATGGAGAAACACAGTCTTTGAAAACCAGTGATTCACAAAATAACATTTATTTCCCTTTCTTTTACATAAAAGATAATTTTGAGATGCAGAAAGGGCCAAGGAGCCTATGTCTGGGAATTCCTGACTGGAGAAAGCTTGTCATGAGGGAGTCTGAGCAGATGGCTCAGAAAAGTCCAATCTCTGTGGATGGAAAAAGCTGACAGGTGAGTCAAAGTGTGCTGGGGGAAGTGCAAAACAAGGGTTTTCCTTGACTTTCAGTGTGGGATTGCCTTGGACACATTGAAATTAGAGTGGTAAATTTTTTTTATGTTATAAGTTTACCATTGTCCTTATTTTCCCCACAGTGCTCTAAACATAAAGAAACAAGATGCCTTTGGGCCAGTCTGGGTGCAAATCAATAGCCATCACCACAAAAGTTCTGTTGGCACTGTCATGGTACAGATTTTCCTTTTGGAATCTGGCTGTGGTTGATAAAATTTTAACCTGTGCATGTCCTCTCTGCTGAGGAGAGTACAGGTAAACATTGTGGTCTTCAATGTGTCAATTAAATTCCATGACTTCAGAAACCCTAGAACTTCAAAATGTGCCTGTATGAGTATGTTCTAAAGGAAGTTATTAATGCTAAGTGCATTCAGTGATATGAGCCTTCATGAAATATGACTAGTGACCTTAGAAGAGGATGGGAGGACACATGGGAGCACCAAGAGGATTCCATGTGACAAACAGTGAGAAGATGGCCATGTAAGAGCAAAGCAGAAATCCCAAAAAGGAACCAGCCCTGCCGACACTCTCACTACTTATTCCTCTTCTCTGGAATTGTGAAAAATTAAAAGCCTGCCCTATACACCACCCAGTGGGGCCCTATGTTATGACATCCCCAGCAAATTTATTTAGTCAATGGATCCTCTTAAGTGATCTGCACAGGGCTCCTGATATGACCCCAGAAGTGAATGATACTGTGTTTACCAACATTGAGAGTCTGTGTCACTGTGGCAAACAACCTCCATTATTAAGAAGATCTGCAAGACTAGCAACCTCACTTCTCTGTAGACATCTGAGGCAGGTTATTTCACAAGAACAAAAACTGAGAAGCAAGATGGTGCAGCAGCCTGAGGGAAAACAATAGACACAACTCAAGGAGGGTTTTGCCATCCCCTAAGATGCTTCAACCTGACTACTGGATGCAGAGTGACCAGATTAACAATTGCAGGAGACATCCAGTGATAGCAGATCACTGGAAGTATGGAAGATGCTGCCTAAGGTCAGATGCAGTCAACATCTGCCATCACCAGAGGCAGATCCAGACAGGAAAAACAATGGTAAAAACAAGAGGATACCGAGATGAGAGCTGTTGTGGGAGTCTTCTGGATTTGCAATATTTTCCTTCCTGCACAGCTTTATAACATTCATATCTTGTCCACCCAGGTTGCATGTAAGAAGTCATTCAATTTTATGCTGAAGCTCATTTCAATTCACATATTTTGCACCTACCATCTCTTAGCCCATTTTACCTTCCTCTTTCCTTGCAATATTTTCATTTCAGTTTTGTTTTTTCCCTAGCTACAAATTGTTCCCATTCCCCACTCTTACTGTTTCTCCTCCATCCAGACACTCAAAGCTAATTCTCTTCTCAAGTGTCATTTCACATCCCTTTCACCGGCTCTTAAAACATCTGCATTCTCTCTATGCCTTAAGAAAATTTGCTAGTTGCTTGTGGGTAGGATAGTTGTTGTTGCAATGTCTTTTCTTGGTTATTTCTAGAGGTTTGATAATTCTGCATTTCAAATAACAAATTTACTGGACTGCTCTCCTACTCTGTTTTTATTTTTTTACTGAAATTTTAATTCTGCCGTCTTAGTCTGTTTTTCTTTTCTTTTGGTCTTTCTTCCTTTTTTCTTTCATCCTGCCCTTATTTTTCTTTATTCTACTTTCTTTCTTTGCATCCAAAACTCTAATTTTTCCCTTACTTAGTCTGGCTTTTGTTCCTTACTCTTAGTATTCCTTCTCCCTCTTACATTACAAAAGCACTTTCCATTCCTCTAAATAGCTTTTAGACTTTTCTTTGTTACTTTTATTTTCTCTCATTCCTATAACACCTCTACTACTTTTAGCCTGTGTGTTGATGATATTACCCTGGTGGGTCACTCTCTCCAATTTGACTTCTATATTTAATTAATTATTTAATGTTTTTCTTTCCTTTCTCTTTGCCTCAATCATTTTCTTTCATATTAACATCTGTTTAAAGCTGATATTAGAACATTCCCTTCCCATACTCCATTCCACTCTCTTCAGTGCCCTTCTTTATTCATGAGGTAAACTGGACCTTTTCTCCTTCCCTGGCTCCAACTCCCAAATTTTATTAGGGCTCCGCCCTCTACCCACACCAAACGATTTCTCTTTCAGTAGGTCATCTCACATCCACTCTTCTTTCACATAAGTGTCTTAATCTTGCTACACCCTTATTAATACTAGTTCATTCACTATTTATAGTGGGGTTGTTGGGAGGAGCTGTATTTGCAAGGGTAGGTTTCTTCCTCGGGCTCCGTGGTTTTGTGCATGCAGTACGTGCACAACAGCACACACAATGTGGTGAGCAAAGTCACCCTCAGTCAACCTGTGGCAGAGAAGGAGGCACAAAACAATGAATCAATGACAACCAATACCCAATTACATCCAGCAAACCAGTACAAAAGGCATAAAGCATACCCCAAGAACATCAAGTTCAGGTGATCAAGGTGACTGCACCACTGAATAATCATAGGTCTCCCACCATAGAAGTTCATACCCCTAAGTCAGAAAGACAAAACAGATCAATTTAAGAAACAGAAGCAAAAAGGAAGAGTCCCACTAACCATGACAAAACAAAGAAACAACCCCCAATCAAAGAGAAAGTAGGAATCCTCAGAAAGAATGCTGAATGAAATAGAGGAAAGTCTACAACCAGATATTGAGTTTGAAACAGCAGTTATAAGGAAGCTCAATGAACTCACAGAGTGAATTAACAAAAACTATTGGGAAACTATGAAGAACTTACTTCAAAGCAAATCAGCCTAAAAAGGGACATAGAAACAATCACCAAAGGACAAGAAGAAATCAAGAATACAATTTCTGAATTAAAGAACACAGGAGAAGGATTCAAAAGGAGACTCGATGAAGCAGAGTATCCAGCCAGTGAACTGGAATACAAAGTAGAAAAAAAAAACTTCTAAAAAATCAAGAAGAGGAAAGAAGACTAAAACTTCATGAGGAGGGGTAATGGGAATGCAGAACAACAGGAAATGGAATAATATCCATATAATTGGGTTACCAGAAAGGGAGGAAGAAGAGCAAAGGATAGAAAACCTGTTTAGGAAATTAATGATGGACAAGCTGCCTAATTTGATGAAGAAAAAGCTACAAAAATCCAGGAAGTAGAGAGGGTTCCAGTGAAAAGGAATGCAAAGAAGCCCACTGCCAGACACATCATAATAGAAATTGCAAAATTCAAAGACAAAGAGACAATCTTAAAGGTAGCGAGGGGAAAACAGAGAATAAATTACAAGGGAGCCCTGATTAGGCTAGCAGTTAATTTCTGAATAGAAACAATACAAAGCAGAAGGGAATGACAAGAAACAACTTGAGTAATTAGAAATGGAGACCTGTAACTGAGACTACTCTATCCAGTCAGGCTTTCAATTAAAATGGAAGGCTAAATAAGGAGCTTCCAAGACAAAGAAGGCTAAAAGAATGCCTCCAACAAACCAGCACTATGAGATATGCTAAAGAGACTGCTTCAACATGACAAAGAAACACAGTAAGAAGGAAAGGAACAAAGGTACATGTGGAGTAAAATGGCAATGTATAAGAACCTGTCAACAATGACCTTAAATGTAAAAGGATTAAATGCTTCAATCAAAACACATAGAGTAGCCGAATGGATAAGAAAACATGACACGAACATATGGTGCCTACAAGAGACCAACCACAAAACAAAATACCTACACAGTAGAAAGTGAAGGGCTGAAAACAAAATTTGTGCAAATGCACAGGGAAAAAAAGCTGGTGTAGCAATACTTATACCTGACCAGATAGACTTCAAAACAAAGGCTTTAAAAGAGACCCAGATGGATACTCCATTCTACTCAAAGGAAGAATCCATCAGGAAGACATAAAGTTTATAAATATGGATACACCCAACATGGGAGCACCCAAATGTATCAGGAAAATTTTGGAGAAATTCAAGAGTGATAGAAGAGTAAAATACTTATACAATGGGATTTTAACACCCCACTGTCAAAAATGGATAGATATCCCAAATAAATATAAGAAGGGTACTGCAGCATTGAGCAATATCCTAGATCAAACGGATATCATTCATTTTGCGTATATGTGTGTATATGTATGTATACACATACACACACACACACACTAACACATATAATGTTTCATCCTAAAGAAGCAAATGACATCTTCTTTTGAAATCCACATGGAATGATTTCAAAGATAGATCAAAAGCCTCAACACTCAAGAAAACTGAAATCATATGAAACATCTTCTCAGACCATAAGAGCAGGAAACAGGAAACCAATCTCAAGGAAGAAACTCAATACCACTCAAACTCATGGAGATTGAAGAGCATGCTATTAAACAATGAATGAGTTAATAATAATGATATCAAAGACAAAATCAAAAAGTTTCTGAAAACAAATGAAAATGAACGCACAACAGTCCAAAAATCATGGACACAGAGAGGGCAGTTCCAAGAGGAAAGTTCAGAGTGAGGCAAGCCTACATAAAAAAGATAGAAACGTTTCAAATAAACAAGCTAACCCTACATCTACAAGAACTAGAGGAACAACAGCAAAGACAGTCCAGAGCAAGTAGAAGGAAGGAGCTAACCAAGATCACAGAATAGTTAAATGACTTAATAACTAAAGAAACATTTCGAAGGATCAATAAATCCAGGAGCTCATTCTTTGAAAAGGCAAAGAAAATGAACAAGTGTCCCAGCAGAGTCATCAAGAAAAAAAAGAGAGAACCAAACAAACACAATCAGAAATGAAAGAAGACAGATTGCAAGTGACAACACAGAAATACAAAGGATTTTAAGAAAGCACTATGAAGAAGTACATGCCAAGAAAGGTGAAAACCTAGGTGAAATGGACAGGTTTGTAGAAAATTAGAATCTTGTAAAAATGAATGAAGAAAAAGCTGAAAAGACAAAGAACACCTGATGAAATCAGAACACTAATAATAAAAAATCCCAAGACACAAATGCTTAGGAACAGACAGTTTCACAGGAGAATCTTACAAAACATTTAAGGAAGAGCTAACCCCCATCCCTCACAGACTATTGCAAAAAGTCAAAGAAGATGGAAAAACCCCAAGCTCTTTTTATGAAGCCAGCATCATCCATATCCCAAAAGCACATAAAGTTACAACAAAGAAAGAAAACTACAGGCCAATATTGCTGATGAACATAGACGCTAAAGTCCTCAACACAATATTGGCAAACTGCATGCAACAATGCATTAAAAAGCCATACCCCATGACCAAGTGGCATTCATCGCAAGGATGCAAGGATGGTACAATATTCACAGGTCAACAAAGGTAATACATAACGTGGACAAAAGTCAAGGCAAAAATCACATGATCATATCTATAGATGCAGAAACAGCAATTGGTAAGTTGCAGCACCATTTATGAAAAAGACACTCTGGACACTGGGAATAGAGGGAGCATTTCGAAGTAATAAAGGCCATATACAAGGGACCTACAGCCAACATCGTACTTAATAGGAAGAAACTAAAAGATTTCCCTCTAAGATCAGCACAAAGACAAGGATGTCCGAACTGACCACTTCTTTTCAACACAATATGTATACTCCTAGACACAATAACCAAACCAAAAAAAAAAAAAAAAAAAAAAAAAAAAAAAAAAAAAAAAAAAAAAAAAAAAAAAAAAAAAAAAAGGAGAAGAAGTAACAGGCATACATACTGGAAAAAAGGAAGTAAAACTGTCATTGTTTACAGATGACATCATAGCATCAAAAAAATTCTACAGACACCACCAGAAAGATACTCAACCTAACATGTGAATGTAGTGAAACAGTGGGATACAAAGTCAGTATTCAGAACCCAAAGGCATTTTTTATACACACCAACAATAAAATATCAGAAACACAAGTCAGGGAAAAAATCCCATTTGCTAGACCAACAAGAAAAATAAAGTACCTAGGAAGAAACCTAATTAAGGAGGTCAACAACATGAACTGAGACAACTGCACAATGCTGAAGAGAGAAATTAAGGAAGACAGAAATAAGTGGAAGCATATACCATGTTCATGGATTAGAAACATTTGAAACATCCAAAATATCCACGCTACCACAAACAATTTATACATTCAATGCAATCTCTATTTAATCACCAATGACTTATTTCAGTTATACAACAAACACTTCAAAAATTTATATGCAGCCATAAAGAACCCCAAATAGCTACAGCTATTTGGGAAATATTTGGGAATTTTGAGAAAGAAAAAAAGGAGGTGGGATCACCATACCGGACATCAAACTGACATTAAACTATATTACAATGCCACAGTCATAAAAACAGTGTGGGAGTGGCATAAGAACAGACACATAGACGAACGGAACAGAATAGAGAGCCTGGAAATAAACCCATGTTTCCTATGGTCAAGTTATATCTGATAAGGAAGGGAGAGGCACAAAATGGAATACAAGAAGGCTATCAAGAAGTGGTGTTGGGAGATCTGGACAGCTATGTGTAAAAGAATGAACTCTATGACCAACTTACACCATACACAAAAATAAACTCAAGATTGATAAAAAGACTTACATAAGAGTCATGATTCCACAAAAGTCCTAGAAGAGAAGACAGGCGAGTAAATCACAGCCCACACAGCAATTTTGTCATTGCTGCATCCAATACAGCAAGGGACATAAAGGAAAGAATAAACAAATGGGACTTGATGACAATAACAAGCTTCTTCATGGCTAAAGAAGACATTAGCCAAATGAAAAGGGAAAGAACTGTTTGGCAAACTATGGGAAACTTATTTGTCAATGATATCTTGCACAAGGCTTCGATCTCCA
>PVKM010013808.1:0-29804 GCA_004027735.1 Carollia perspicillata | reverse complement strand
TCCGGTTTCAGCAACCCTCCCAAGGCAGACCCTCCCCACCCTCCAGCCCCCATCCTCCAGCCCCCTTGCCCTCCCAGTATTCTCCATCAGAGCACTCTGTTTAACTGTAATAAGTCTGCACATTTCACATTTCTGGGGGAGTCTGTACCCACTCCAAAACGCTGTCTATCTCAGCTACCATTACGTGTATTCCCAGGCCCAGGGCCACCACAGTGCCTTGTAACCAACATGCACGCAATAAATACTTATGGCTTGATGAAAGAATAGTAAAAGTCTTTCAAAACCAAGTATATTAAGGTCTCCTGAACAACAGTACTATTTTCTATCATTTCTAACTTAGAACCTCATCTCCTCTTTTCAGGACTGCTTAAAGGAGAGTCTTTGAAAAAAAAAGTAAGTAAATATCAGAAATGGACTCACAAGAGGTCATCACGAAACTCTGTATTTATTCTCTTCCAATTACACTCTGTACAAATTAGCTCCGTTTGTAAGTTAAACCGATTTTTCTAACTGCCTCTTCTTCAAACTCAACCTGTGTACTTGGGGCCAAGACCCCCAGTTTTGCAATTAGAATAATTTAATGTGCAATTCTGTTTGTGACTCACAAAGCCTGAGAGGGTACGGCTTTGTTCCTCAGCTTCACAGGTTTACCACTGTCGGCGGTAAAAATACTCCCCTTGTTGGTTAAGGGTACAGACCCAGCTCGACGCTAAAAACGAAGTGGGAGAGAGTCCCATTCCTAGCACTTCAGGTCTCACTGAAAAGATGACATTTCTGTGGTTGTGATATTTAATTTATCACAGAGTCATGATTTTCCCCCCTGAAATGCCATGATAGGTAAACTTAACTTTACAAATGAAGCCTTTGCAATCATCTGACAAACGGAAAATCTACACAGAAGCTAAAGACCACCATATTACTTACTACAGACAATCCACCCAACAATCTAATTGCAGAAAGACCACTTGAAAGGGCTATAAAACTAAAAAGAATGATTAACAGTAAGAGACTACAGCATTCCCTAGTCTTCTGTCTGATGAAAGGGGTGAGATCTGAGAAGATTAGCTCCTACCAGAATGTTTTAGAAACCAAACACAGGTCCGTTTAAAGTTGGAAAGGGAAGAATTAGCAGTGCTGCTCCACTCTCGGCACCACTTAAATATAAGCCCGCACACCCCATCACTCTGCCTACCGAGGACACTTAGTGAACTACCTCTACTTACCTGGAAAAGTACAAAAGGGATAAAGCTGTTGCCCGACCGACCTCGCAAGCCTACAGTGAAAAGTAAGCTTAAAATAAAAGCACACTAACTTACGTTCTATAAATAGATACTCCAATACACACACACATAGTAGCAGCAGATAAATTCATTTTTATAAGGCACAGGCTCAAAAAAATGTTAATGTGACAATGGATTGGTAAATGAACACTATCCAGTATTTTAAAGTCTTTCTAATTATAGTCCAATCAACAAAAAATATTGTTCGGTAGAGACTGCCTTATGCTGTACCGTATGTTAGGTTTCAGAAGTCCCCACTTCCCCATCTTCCGACAGTTCCGATAAACCCACATACGAGTAGGTCCTGTGGTGAAAATCTCCTGCCTGCCCTTCACAGGGAAATCTCCTTCAAAGAGCTCCCAGGCCTAAATGAGGCCAGAAAGGAGTGACAGTTATTCTTAAAATCATCTCAAAAAGCCCCTGGCGACAGAGAACACATCAATATTTATCTCTTGGACAAACTGGGGGTACATCACTACAGCTTTTGTTAACAACTTAAGGCCCAGCTCGTCTCAAAAACAACAAAAACAGGAGACTAAGAAAGTCTCCTTCCCTCATCTATATACACACACAATTTGCTGTGAATGAAATACTTTCAATTTACAAGTAAACCACGGCCACCTGCTTGCAGACTGGAAACACGAACTCTCTTTTGGCTGACATTTTTTCTTACTAGCATGCTTTGGAGCAAAATGAACGCTCCCCTCAGCTTGTGGGCTGTTTATTTAAAAGGCTTGAAAATGCCCAAGTTGAGCCCTCAGTAAGAAAGAGGCTTGTGACATGAACGGACCCATCCCCTGCTTGGGGGCAGCCCCTCTGCTGGCACTCAGCACTCATCCCCGCCTCTTGCCAGTGCGCCTTCCTTGTATCAGAGAGACCGGAGCGCTGAGAGCTGCGCTTCCCGACTCCCTGGCCGCTGGAACTCTGGATGGAACTTGGTGCATGCACGGGGGGTCTGGAGAGTGGAAGGAGGCAGAAGACCTGGAGCCACTGGCTGCAGACATCGGCAGACTGGTGAGCGAGAGGGAAACACCGCGGTTCCCCACGGCAGTGCGCAGTGTCCAGCCTCCCGCTCCCGGCAGAGGGAGAAGCCAAGGTCCCACCCCCACGTCCTGCCACCGTTTTTTCCCCACGACAGAACGCACTGCAGTGGTAGCAGTGGTGACTCCTGGATCCCGGGATCCCAGCCACAAGGGTGTGCTCTTGAACTCAGTAGTTCTGGGGGGAGCCTCCTGGCCCCCCACTTTCCCGGATGGGGTAAGAGAGGCAGCAGTTCCGGGAAAGTTACTCCTTCAATGTTCTGGAGCCATTCCTGCAGGGCTGACCTCGAGCCCACTTTCAACAGTGAGTAAGCACCTAACTGCCTGCATTATATCCCTCTCTGCCCAAAACTCTTAGAGACTCCTGTTGTGTGAGTTTCTGACCAACAAGTGTATCTTTCTAACACAACATTACAGCAAACCGAGTAAAGCCATTGCGGATATACCTTCAGAGAAGAAACACACTGTGGTCACCATCACTGTCAATGAAGCCCTTATTTTAGCGCCAGGCACTCTGCTATGAGCCTGTCACCTTATTTTCATTTAATTCTTACAAGAACCTTTTGCAGTCAATACTATCATTAAGCCTGTTTTACAGATAAAGCACCATGGCACAGTGAGGGTAGTAAGTATTTTACCGAGAGCCACACAGGTAGGTGTTAAGGGGAAAGCTGGGACCTGAACCCAGGCAGTGGACATGCTACTCCCTCCTGAGCCAAAGTATTCCAAACACGGCCAATCGTTCAGTCACTCTTAAGAACACTTCTGAAGCCACGTGGTCTTACTATTGGAAACGATATTCTTCAGGCTCAGCACTCCGGTCCACGCACACACCACTGCGGAGAACGTGAAAGAGCACACCCACTCTCAAAGGCAGTCACACATACCCCAACCACATGTATGGGGTCGACCAGACACTCCACCCCTGGATCTGCCCGAGAGAACAGGAATTACGTGTCCCTACAAAGATTTATTCACAAATATTCATAGCAGCTTTATTTTTAATAGCTAAAAACTGGAAACAACTGAAATGTCTCTCGCAGGTGAATGGGTAAATAACTACTGTATCTAAATAACAGAATACTGTGCAGCAATAACAAGGAAGGAACCACTGATACATGTAACAATGTGAATGAATCTCAAAATAATTATGTTGAGTGCAAAGCGCCAGAACAAAAAAAAAGAATGCACACTGTGCAATTCCCTTTATGTAAAATTCTAGAAAGTGCAAACTAATCCATGGCGAGAGCAAGCAGGTCAGTGCTCGTCTGGGCCCTGGGGTATGCTGGGCAGAGGCAGGAGGAGGGAATCCCACGGGCAGGAGCAAACCCTTGGGGGTGGTCAGCGAGTTCATTCTCTTGCCTGCAGTGATGCTTTCATGGGTATTTTTAAAAGTTCACAAAATTTTCTACTTTGTACAAATAATCACGTACAGTTTACTGCGCGCCAACTACATTAACACCTCAATAAAGCTGCTGACCTCGGTGAAACAGCCCGAGAGCCGTCGTCAGCCGGGTCTCCCTCCCTCTGCGTCCAGTTTACCACTGAGCACGCCTTCCCCTTCCTTCCACAAGGTCCGGGGTCTGTCCTTCTTTCGCAGAAGCATGTGACACAGTTCAAAGGACTCCAGTCACAAGGCCGGGTCCCAGTTCTCATCCTGCCGTTTTACTGGCACTACTTAACCCTCTGAGCCTGTTTCCTCATCTGTAAAACAGGAGTTCACTAAATCACATATTCATTCAACACATAATTAATAACCTGACTACAAAGATTGTATGAAGAAAACTTTAACTAAATAAGTTTTAGAAACCACGAAGTCTCTACATAAATAGCTGTCGTTTCTACTTCCAGTTCTACTGCCACTTTCCCAGTTCAGATCCTGCACACCTGACAATGGACTCGGCAGGGCCTTCCCTGTAGCCACATTTATTATTGCCAAGCCAATTAAGATTAAATACTCGGCCCAGAGTAAACTTCCTCGGGCAGAGTTTTCGCAGTACTGACTGGGTCAAAAAGCACCTCGACTGTCACGGGTAATGTTGAGTCCTACCACTGGCTCCTCCCTCACTGCCCGGCTCACCGGCCTCAACCATCTCCCGGTGTGCAGACCGCGGGGCCAGCCCCGGGACCTGCACAAGTGCCTGTGTGGGAGCCTCCCGCGCTAACACCACCCTCCCAACTCTTCTCTGACCAGCTACGCCCACCGCTGCCCTCAAGGTCTCGGTCGACACTGAGCTGTGCTGATGCAGGCAACTTTGGGAAAGAGCATTTTCACTGGGTACTAAAGACGAAAGACAGAAAGGACTGCATGTAAACACTGTACTCTAGTTGGTAAAGGCACACAGGCGAGCAGTCCTGAAACTGCTTGACACGTACACTAGAGCTGAACGAACCCATAAATCGCAGACGCGAACAGCCGAGCTCCTTTTGGAAGCTGTTCCCAGTGTCCTCTAAGTCCAGGCACCCGCGTTCACACCCCCGTCATCAGTCTCCGGCTGAGGCTGGCTGAGCCGGGCACCAAGGAGGCTGGAGGGCATGGGGCGTGGCCGCTGCCCTTGCGGAGCTCGCAGTCTAGCGAGCTTCAGACTCCGGCCTCCCCCCCGTCTGACTCTGCTGACTGCTGACTGACACGGCGCTCTATTTCAGGGAGACGCTCGCACCTCGCCACCAAGCACTCATCCCACTTCCTTCTGACGGGCCTCTCCTAAATGGCGGGCACTTCATGTTCCTCTCACGAAGGGCCTAATGTGAGGGAGCTCTCTGCACGCAACAGGCACTAAATAAAGACTGACCGACTGACCACCTGACCCATCGAATGACCAACAACGACAAAAGAAAACTAAACTTCATCTGGAAAAACATAGCCCTCAAGTTTCTGAAGCTTTCCACTTATTAAAATGTTTGTTTTGAATCAAAAATTAAATTTATAAGCCCATGTCCTGTAAAAAACATACTAAAAGGATTCTTTTAGAAAGAACACATTTTTCATGTAACTAATGACCAGAATGTCCTCTCAGAATCCAAATCTGTGATATGAATAATTTGCAATGCTGTCTTTTTACCTTATTAATTTCTTTCTACCTATTGTCATGTTTACATTAGGAGAGTTTTACATTCCCTTTGAGGGAATGTATCTCATGAAATTTTAAGCAAGAAAAATATGCCCTAGCCTACTCGCTGTGTACAAAAACCTTCATGTTAGCACAGTGCCAAACTGACATATGTCCAACAGTGTGCACACGAGAACCTTCTTCACTGCCGTGTTGTGTGACAGAGCAAACCACGAGAGGCAGCCTGTGTTCACGCGCTCGGGACTGGTTACGCAGCAATGTGAGTCCTGGCCAGGTGGCTCAGCTGGTTGAGCATCAACCCGTGCACCAAGAGGCTGCGGGTTTGATCCCGGATCAGGGCACATATCTAGGTTGCGGGTTCAATACCTAGTTGGGGCACATATGAGAGGCTGATCAATGTCTCTCTCATATCAATGTCTCTCTCTCTCTCTCTCAAATCAATAAGCATGTCCTCCGGTGAGGACAAAACAAAATTTACGAGACATGCGTATAATGCAGTACTATGCAGCCACTTTGAAAAGAATGGAGCAAACCCGTATGTACCGACACAGACAGAACGACTGCCAAGACACAAAGTCAAGAGTAAAGGCAAAGTGTAAAATCTGCTACCTCTGTATTTAAAAAGTGTTTCCACGAGGGGAAGTAATAAATATTAACATGCTTTTATATGGATGCATTATCTTTGGCGGTAATAGCATCGTCCAGGGGGAAAAAAGAATGGGAGGGGGGGGACAAGAACGAGAGATAGGAGGGAAACTTATTTTTCACTCTATGTCCTTCTTTACCGTTTTGAATTTTTGAAGCCATGTATATATCTCCTTACTTTTTCAAAAAGTTTAAAAAGAAAACTTTAATACAGTAGTCCCCTAGCACATCCACAGTTTTGATTTCTGCCGTTTCAATTAACCACAGTCCAAAAATATCAAACAGAAAATTCCAGAAATAAACACTTCGTAAGTTTTGAATTACATGCCCGTCTGAGTAGCAAGGTGAGATCCCAAGCCCACCCACTGCAGCCAGCCTGGGACATGGGCACCCTCCTGCCCACCGGGCTGTGCTGTGCGCGCTTGCCCCCCAGCAACTGAGGAGCTCTCTGGCCATCAGCCCGCCCGTCTCAGGGTCAGCCAGCTGGTGTTCCAGCAGCCCCTGCCGTGCCTGACAGCAAAGGCACAGGAACAGGGAGGCCGGCAACTCGGACACACCAGAGGGAGGCCGTGAAGTGCTTCCGGTAGTGAAAAGGTATGTCTGTACAGGAAAAGCATACATAGTGTACCAGCGGGGATTCCCCCCAAAATGGAATTTATTTATGAAATATTGTGTATTTACTCTCACATGTTTAAACTTCAGTCACCTTCAACGTACTCTCCATTGGATGCAATTCACCTATCGAGATGTTTCTACTGCTCAAGACAGAGTTGGAACTTGTCGATTTTGATGCCTTTTAGTGCTTCTGCCATTGTTTGTCTCACCTCTTCCACATCAGCAACATGTTTCCCTTGAAGGACTTTTTTCATGTAGGGAAACAAAAAACAAGTCACTTGGAGTGAGATCAGGTGAAGAGGGAGGCACCGGGTCATGTCATTTTTGGTCAAAAACTGCTCAACACTCAGCACAGTGTGGGCAGGTGCACTCATAAACACCCACTGTGAAACGAGCAAATGCACTGAAACAGTCTTCAAAAAAAAATTTATTGAGGACAAACACAGCCTCTCACAACAATGCCAGCTGGTACACTGATACAGATGGGTTCCTAGAACACCCACCTAGTGGAGGAAGCCTGTCCTACAAGGGGCCTGCCCTCCAGAAGATAATTCCAGTTTGTATTGGGTCCCCCATCATATGTAAGGTTCGGTAGTATCCAAAGCTTCAGGCACCCAGTGGGGGTCTTGAAATGTATCCACCACAGATGAGAGGGGATACTGTACATGACAATGTCGCTTTGCTTTTCTTTGTAATATTGCTGCAGATACAAGTTAAAGAAGACTCATTCTTCATTTTCAGGGGAAAATCTCGAAGCAACTGGGTAATTCCAGAGAGCCTTGTTATTTTCCCCCCAAGCTATGCCATTATCTTCCCCCACCCCCACCATAAGGTGAAGTGTAGGAACCTACTTGACTCAGCCTGCTTGGGGGACAAGTGCTATCAGTGCCCCCTCTGAATGGGGAAGCCACGGCACCCCTATTTCCCCAGCATTCAGAAGTGGCTAGCTGCTACAGCTCTCAACCTGGATGCTGAGAAAAATCTGTGGAGTTCAAGACAAGTTTGGATAACAAGGGGAGCAGGAAAATTGATGGGGGGAACACGAGTCAGTGTGATGAATGTGCTGGTCCAGAACAGCAGGTGACGGATATGCAGATGCAAGACTGGCAGGGAAGGAAGACGGTCCGTTCGCAACAGATGGATGGAGATGCTCAATCATCTCCGGAACTCGCACGTGGCTGCCACACACAGCCCTGTCTGCGCGGCATCAGCGGCTCCCTGCTCACCTGCAGGGCACGGCCTCCTGCCTCCGGAGGCTCTCTGCACTGGACCCCCACAGGGTAGGGCCGGGGGAGCAGCAGCAGGCAGTGTGTGCATGAGGAAGATGCCACTCAACTGCAAGCTGGGCTCTCGGGGACTGATGGCTATTGGTCTCCCTCCAGCTTCCAAAAATATGCCCATTTTGTCTCTCCGGTAGCTCTCACTGCTGAGTAAGGCTCCTCCTGCTGGGGTGACCTGGCTGCCCAGGCCTGAGGGGCTGCCCAGGACGTAAGAATTCCAGTGTCAAAAGAGGGACAGTCCTGGGCAAACCAGAACCAATGGTCACCCTACTTCTGGGCCACAACCCTCTCCTCATTTTCCCCTTCCTCCTAGTCAGTGAGAGCATGTGGCGTATTCGGTTCAAGCTCACAGCCACGTGGAAGTCCTCGTGGAGGGCACTTGTTTCCTCCCGTCACTGGAGACTAACAGAGAAGTAAGACACAACAAGAAAAATCACCCAGCCTTGTCTTTACTCAGAACGAGAACATCTTTTTAAAATGTCCGTGATAAAAAGGCTCAATTACTCCAGCAGCGTGGGGAGGAATTTGAGTGCTGATGCCTCGATCCAGGTCTCGTTAACGAAGCATCAGAAGGCCCGGCCACCCCTCGCAGGGCCAGTGCTGCTCCTTCCAGCTCAGCCCCGGGGGCTCCCAAGGACAAGGAAGTGGGCCACGATTGAGCGCAGGGTGGCGGCTGGCACGCTCTCGTCCTTTTCCCCACCCCCTCCGCACTATCCGCTGGACCCCAGCTCTAGGAAAAACTGTTATAACAAGACTTCTGGTTTCTCTAAGACACATTAAAAAATTAATTGCTGAAGGAGAAAATTAATTTTAGAAACACATGAGGTTACAATTTTTTCCTGGAGATGGGGGAGGAAATGCAGTTATTTTCGTTTTCATCCTGGGGGCACAAGCTGGGAGCTGTCCAGTCGATAACCTGGCCATCAGAACAAGGTTTGTAATTAAAAGGTCAGTGACCTGGAAAGCTGGGGCCCCACTCCCGGAGCTTCTCAGTAATGACGGCACTATTAAATTAAGACTGTTATGAAATCAATGCTAAAGAAGCTTTCATGGTAACGAGATTCCACTCAAGGACATGCAAACTACCTCATGAAATGGACATAAATGATAAAAAAGAAAAGTAATAGAAGAGAGTTAAATTGAAATCGGTGGAAGGATTTACTCCCCCTTAAAATACTCCAGCGAGAGAAGCCCTTCACTTCTCCCCCACGCCCAAGGCTGAGACCATCAGCTTTCTTCCTCAAGTTCACTTCCAGCAAGGAGGCAGTTCCGCTACTGGGGGTTCCGCTTCCAGGAACAGAAGAAAGATGAGATCTTGTTTCACCTTTCAGAATGAGAAAGTACAGCGGTGTGTCGTCTTCGTTTAGTTGTCCTCCCCACCCCAGACCATTTACCAGACGAGGGAGAACACAGCCCTCAACTTGTACACTTCCGAGGGCACACCAAGCCGAAGTGTCGGCCACCGCCACCCCGGCCTGGCTGTGCAGGGTGAGGCAGGAAATTGGGCGGTGCCCGTCTTGCCCCTAGAAGCCCACTGGATGACAGACCTACCCGAGTGGGCTGACAGACAGCTCTGTGTCCCTCCTGCCTCACCCACCCCTGAGGCCCCCTGGAACAGGCATGCTGTCTCCCCACCTTGCATGCAGCCTGCCAAGCATGTTTGGAAGGGGACTGCCTCCTACATTTTGTGGTTGGGCAGGGTGTCAGATCAGCATAAGCCTATTGACAACAATGACCAAGCCTCTGACTTTCTGGGCTGATTCCATTGCTGCCTGTAAGCTACTCTAACTGCCTGGAGTGCAGCCTGCACAAAGCCCAGATACGATGCCTGCCTGGCAAGGAGTGCTGCTACACAGAGACCAGTTCTGTGCGGGCCTGAACCCCACGCACGGCCCACTCCCCTTCATGTCGGGCTGCCTCTGCCATTGACGTGCCATCTGCCGAGTCGAGTGGGGGGGGTCGGGGGGCAAAAACATCGATTCTAGTCCTCTGAAAGTGAGCAGCTGCTGTTCCCTTCTCCCCCCAAAAAATCCCAATAAAAGAAATGTTGTAAATTACACAAAATGGCAGTACAAACTTCAAAGAAAATGATAAATGATTCTAATAACTTCATGTTTCTCATTAATGACTCTACATTCAGACTTTAAAGCATCCAAAAGAGATCTCTGAAAAACAAAAATAAAATTTAAAAAACCACAAACACAAAAGACCTCTGCAAACCAGCGTTCTTCTGTCCCTGTGTCACTCTCCACTGCAACCCCCGGCCTCCCGGCCCCCAAGTCAGAGAGCACACCTCTAACCCGTCGGCAACAGAGGCAGAACGCAGCCCTGCTCCCGGCTGCGGCTCCACAATAAAACAAACTCAGCTGACGCGCCTCAAGTTCCCCTCATTCCCACTGAACTGACATGCACTACAGGGACCTCAATTTCTATATTAAATATTAAATAATATTAAAAGAAAAACAAAATTGGATTTGCCTTTTCAGGAAAGAGATGTTTATTAAAAAAAAGAAAGTCAAGATTGTAATTCAAGGCAGTGCTCCACTGCAATCCCCCGAAGGGATATTTGCTGGGAAAAGCCAAGACTACAGCAGCGGCAAGCGCACCCCGCCCACCGCTGCGATGAGCCCTTTGGGGGACACCCACGGTCAGGGCACCCGAGCCCCGGTCCCCACCCCAGGACACCCTCTCCGTCCCCGAAGACAAGTCTCTTGCCTTCCCAGCATCTGTTAGGGACACGGGACATGCGTGCTCCTTTGCAAAAGCTTCTCCGCCCGCATCCCACCAGGGACGGTGCCAAGCTATGCTGATCACATCCTCCTGACCCCGGGGGCAAACAGAAACATAAAAGTGAAGTTCAGATCCATGCAGGGGCTCTTCTTCCCCGGACGCCAATCAAACCTCAGAATTCTCTGCCCAGAAAAGGTCCGCCAGAACCGGCCCTACTGGGATTCACCTCAGAAACAAGAATTTCCGACCAAAGGAGCGTTTGTGAGGAGAAGGGAGATGGGTGACTCAGTCCAGCAATTCTGGGTTTCAACACCGGTAAACTCCTGAGGAAGGGCGGGCGCCTCGCGAGGTCCCTGCTGCCTCGGATTCTGACACCACCAACCCACATGTGGGGCCAAGAAGGGACTAAACCCGCTCCGTCAACGAACACTCGTCTCCTTCAGGTCTTCGCTCACAGGCCACCCTCGGGGTGACGCGTGTTCCAGTCGCCTGGCTCGAAGGTGCTGTCCTGGCCACCCCCCCAGCACTGCGAGCCTCCCCCACTGCCAGGGCACTCCCCCCACGTGGCAGGCGGCTCGTTTGCCCCGTCCTTTCCTTGTCTGCCTCCCCCGCAAGAACTGAAGCGCTGGGAGGGCAGGAGTGTGTCCCCAAACTGGGTGTGGCGCAGGACAGGCACTCACACTCCGGTAACTTAATCCGTCAGTTGTGTTTCCTTTAAAAAGGGGCAACAAATAATAATTGCGCAAACAGTTTCCTCTCTACAGTAATTATTAGCCAACTAACTCCAAAGAAGCATTATTTGGTCCAGAGTTTCTCTCTCTCTCTCTTTTCTCTCTCTCTCCCAGTCAGGGATTTATTAAAATTAAACAGATTAGATGGAGCTCCTGATACTAAAACTGCTCAGCAAAGCCTGCGGTGGGGAAGTGCCGGGCAAACACCAGAGACATTTGTCTCTAAATTGCTCTAAATACCTTCTGCAAATGAAATTCTAACCCAGCTGCGTTTGAGAGAAAATGAGGAATAACTGGTCATTGTCAGTGGAAGAGAAGATCAGGCAGTTATAATATTGCACAATGTACTGGGCGAAGGATCTCTCGGCAACCATAGATTTTGTCTCAGGTTACCCCGGGTAATCAACACAGCTTTTAGGCTCAGCTTTCCCCGGCCTCGATGCTTTGATGAGAGAGCTGAAATCCCCAAGCTTTTATGATTAATTACTCCCCATAGGTACACATATTTCAAGGAAAAACTCTTTTATGGCATGATGGTTGTGGAGTGGAGAGGCCAGCCCACGCACTCCAAATTTTAATAATCTCCTGCTGATGGGGGCGAGCAGGATGCCACCGGCACCCGCTCAGCACCCCTCCCCAGCTCAGTCCCAGAGAGCTGCCTGCGGAGGAAAGGCCTGGGCTCCTTCCGCCGAGACTGCGAGCGCAGCCTGGAACTCCGTCCTGCAGGGTCACCTCCACGGGATAGCGGAGCAAACCTAGGACACGCCACCCTACCACTCCCTCTGCTTTTCCAGCTGCAAAGGACTTAAAGCTCAAACCTCAGAATTTTGAAGCTAGCATTCCAGCTCTCAAAGGAAAGAGAGTTCCATTCTGGGGGGGAAAGAAAGCTCTTTCTCCCCTCTTGGTGTAGGAGCTTTCTAGAAAAAAGTGAAAAGTTGGATTTCTTTTCTTCGTTTATTTTTTACAAAAAGAAAAATGTCCTCAATTTCAACAGCGCTGGACTAGATTCTGTCTGTTTCAGACGATACTAAATTTGTCAAGATCCATTTAATCCGTGCCTACAGAAATACCATAAAACCCATAACTCACCACTTCAATCCGTAAATCAGACTGACCCCAGGCTTGACCTTAGCCTGACCTTGTTTAGTCATCTCATTTCCCTTTTCCTTCATTTCTGTCTTCCTCGTGCCTTAGGAAGGCAGCTGACCTAAAGCCAGTCATCCAGCAGTCAGGGCCGTCACCAGAGGGAAGGAGCAGAGAGCAGAAGCCAACCGGACGAGCCTTTTCTGCTGCTGCACGCTGCGCATGCCCACCTGTCCTGGGCTGAGCTGTGGGCCTCACACCTGGAGCTCGATTACCCGCGTTAGAGGAAAGAGCCCCCATTCCCCCTGGGGGGCGCCCCTCACACCCACCCCACACAAGCGGGACAGTTCGATGGGACCCTTTCACCCACACCGTGGCTCCCACCGGCCCCGGCCCCAGTCCCCAGTCGGTTTCTGGGGGCCACCGGGCATGGCCACGGGAACCTGTACCTTTCTTCCTAAGGAACGCTCTCCTGGTCGCAAGCGGGCTCTGGCGGACACGGGAATTCTGGAGAAATTTCACTGCTGTGGCAATCTGGTGGGGAAGATAAAACAGGAAAGAAGAATAAACTTCAACAGCAAGAATTTCAAGATGGAAAATCCTGTAAGTTTATCCCACGTCCACAGAAATTACACACCACTGTGGTCACATTTATTACCGGTTGTTTCTCACATTTACCATCTACCTGAACAGAAGTCTGTGTCGGTTCCCTCCCTTTGCCGGTTTCCTGTGTCTGATTCTGTCAAACCAAATCCCCCCAGCTCAGCTTTTGAGACCTGCAGCAATCTTCCCCCGCCCCCGCTGTTCAAGCTGACTCTCCACACTCCCGGGCAGGCAGCCCTCTCCTGGCCATGCTCTTCCACGGCACAACACGTGTGCCCATGCTATGCCCTTTTTCTAGAAGGCCTCCCTTTCTTGCCTCTACCTGTCTAAACATTTCGAGAGCACACATCCCCCAGCACCGCCCTTTTGCAGCCTGTTCTAACTCCTCAAAGCCCTCCCTAAACAAGCAAGCCATCTCTGATCTCCCTGTTCTCTCAACTTCCTTAGTGCCTGCAGTGCGTCCCGTGTAACCGAAGACATAATTACACTGCCTTCTAACGTTCTGGCTGCCTCCCCTAGCACACTGCAAGCACCCGAGGGAAAGAGACCGTGCTGCCTCAGCAGAGCCTGGCCCAGCGCGGAGCACCTACCACGGGGCCACCATTCCCGCTGGTCCCTCTCGCACAGCGGCCCTCGATTCTGAAGAGCCTTCAAAGGACAAAGTTTGGGGTCTCGTGGCTAAAAGCCGACAGGCTGACAGATTATCTATCTGCCCTGGCATGACAGTTAAGGAAATCTCTGCATCTACGAATGAACCAGGGAGAGGACGGAAGGAGAAGTGTTGAAGGTGTCACCTTCTCATCACTCAGCACAGGCTGAGTGTGTTTGCACGCTGCCTGTCTGCTCTCCACCCCGGACACTAGTGCAATGGGGAACCTGCCCCAGGTAGGACAGGGGCCGCTGTAAATGACTGCCGTCACTCATCTCATCACAATCAAAAGAATAATGTAGTTTCATGTTACGAGGAAAGTCAACAAGCCCTGCAGTTCACTCGTAAGCTGGTAAAAGAAAAAATTTTCTAAGGGGCTAAATATAAGGAAGTTTTCTAAGATCCTTCAAACTAGGGGCAGCAGTTATACAGAGATTCAAACAGAAAGCACTGTGACTACAAATGAAATACAAATTGAAAATATTTTCTTCATCTTTTATATGAATTCAATCTTGAGGTCAGACTTTGATAACAAAAGCTGCGAGGATAAGTCAGAAAGGAAAACAAAAAAGCCAGGGCAATTCCTTACATGTTTTCCTTGCCGCCCTTCTGTGGGAAGTGTGCCTAGCACAGTCTCCCTCGGGGTGACCTCAGGGATCCCAGTTTTTAAGATTTGGGCCGGTGGGTGACAGAAAACCTGGTATTCCCTGAGACTGGCTAAAACCTGCAGACATATCAGCCACCGGCATGAACTGCAGTGATCACCAACCAGTTCTGGGCTAGAAAAGACAGGTGCTTGAGAGCCTAGCACCCCAAAACTAAATACGCCCAGCCTGAGCCCTCAACCACATCACTGCAGTTGCACCAAAATCAAGAAAAATCAGGCAAACATGCCCCAAATGGATACATCTGAAAAAAGAGATGGGAGAGGGGAAAGAAAGAAGGGAAAAAAAGCCAAAGGAAAGGGGAGAAGGAGGGAAAGGAAGGGGAGAAGAAGGTAGCAAGTGGACAAGAGGAGGAGGCAGAGAAGCTGGAGCAGAAGGGGAGGCAAAAGAACAGGAGAGGGGCAAAGTGTGTGTGGGGGGGGGCAAGGAGGAAGGAGGAAACAAAAGGGAGAGAGGCCCGTGCCCTGTGCAGAGGATGGACAGTTAGTCACACGGTCACCAGCCTCACAGGGTCAATGCCAACGTGCACGGCTCAGAGGGCTCGGGGATAATTGTTCTTCACCTGGAGAAAAAAATACACCTCGACACACAAGACAATTGGAGCATCCGCATCGTGTGGCAGTCTCCACACACTGGGGCAGGTGCACCAGTGTCGGCGGAAAGGGGGCCGAGCACGGCCCAGGCAGGAGATGCTAGGAGCACAGCTACGCTCATTTACCCATAAGCACACACCTTTCCCTCATCCTTCCCAAATTTTCCATGGCAGAGAAAGAAAACAGGATCCTACCACTAAAACGCACAGGTTTCACCTTGCTTTTTTAATATAGTCCTTGGTATATGCATTTCTGGTCAGAGAGCAAAGTTCTGATGGGTTTAATGGTGCACTCAATGCAGTGCTTGGCGCATTCCATCAATTTTTTTTAAAAATTGCATCTCTTATTTCTTTAAATACATTAATCAGCCTAGTGTAGGCAAAACGGATCCATCGGACAATGCAATAAACATGAATTATCATCTATCCAACACGCATAATGGCTTAAAAATACATAATAGCAGGTGTAGTTTAAATGATTAGTTATTACACCTGTGGTGGGTCTGATTCAATTGGGAAAAATCATCTTTAATAGGTTAAAAGGTTTAGATCGCCATGCTTTCCTTAAAGTGGCTGTAGAGAGGGGATGATGGAGTGCTCTGTCATTAGTAATTCATTTAAGAAAAACGTAGGGGACATAGCAAAGAACAGCATAAACGAGCGAATCCAATTTAAACATCAGGTAAAGCAGAAAACACCTTTTAAAAAAGCAAGATAAATGAATTTGGAAGGGAGATGAAATTGATGTATTTATTTTAACGGGAATTTGACAAAGTCCCGGCACACTTCAAACTTGCAAAAATATGAACAATTTCTTTTAAAGTTTCCATTCACTAATTTCAAGCCATATAAAATAATACTGCCAAACACCTACATAAAGTATATTTGGGGCTTGTTTATGTTCCTCTTGATCTTTGTCTGAAAATGCAGGCGACAGGCAAATCACATATTTAACAGCATCGATATCACTACGCCAGATGCAAAAATATAAAGCATCCAAACTAAGAGCCTCAACATAATGTGCTGAATAGGAAAGAGACCCAGCTAAGCAGCTACATGTAAGTGGGAAGGTGTGAAAACCTCTCTCCTTCTGCCACTAATTTCTTCCGCTACTTTCTACTCTTCCCCTTCCGCCCTAGGAACTGGCGCTGCAGTAAGGGGATAAGGGCCTGTCCAATCCAGACTTTTTCAAGCCCTACACATATACATAGATTTTCCCAAAACCTTTACCCTCAATGCACAGATTTTAACACAGTAAACACACTGATAGTGCAGTTGGTCTGCACCTTGCACTGCCCTATTGTTGGCCACTTTTCATGAACTTCATGCAGCAATTCCGCTGGCTTTGTCCTCTGCAGAGGGCCAGCACACACAACACGCTTTTGCTGGAGGAAACGATGGGGCGCTTGCAGCCTGTCGCGTATCATCGTCTGATTTTCTAATTAGGAGATGAATGTGACCATTCATGGGTTATATTTGCGCCCAACAAAATTACATGAATTGAGGCCAAATCTTCCGCCTTAACGTCAACGATGTAAAATGGAGACCAGAACTTCATCACACAGGTTGTGGGGGTGCAGCAAGCCAGGGAAAACCCTGGACAGAGGACCTGGTGCGCAGTTGCAGCCACTTGCCGTTGCAACCACGACACCATGGCGCTGGCTCCCCTTCTCGCTGTGAGCGCAACTCCAGTTAGCAGGAGCCAGCTGCACAAAAACAGGCACGACGAACTCCGAGGAAAACAGAAGCAAAGTTTCTCGCCGCCCAATTGCTGTGACCCTATCTTCTGCCTCCCTCTCCCAAAAAGCAAAGTGAGACAACCCCGCTACCATCAACTCCACAACTTTACAGAAATGTGGTGATTTTCACGGTTTATCACTTAAAGCTAGAGGGGAAATGGAGCACAAAGAGGAGTAAATTCTTGCCTTTGCAATGTCTCTGCTGGAGTGACTGTCAGCAACCTGGGGGAAAAACAGGGGACTTCAGGTTGAAAACACCTTTGCCTCCAAGATGATTGGCCAACTGAGAGAGATTTGAGTTTGAGAGACCAGGATTTGTAACTGTATAAATCAATGGAATACAGTATACTCAGGGGCTAGCTACGATGAACTATGTGCTGTTAAATGCACTGTGTGGGAAAAGTAATCCCCAGTGAGAAGAATCCAGGTTCCTGCCGGTCCTCACGGAAGAGCTGCTTCCCGTGTGTTCTCCGCTCTCCTACAAAGACCTGCTCGCTGTCATCTCCAGAGCGCACACTTTATTTCCCGCACGAGGGGGACGGCAGAGCGGAGCTCACCTAATAACAAACCTGGGGTTTGAGGGAGCCTTAGCACTTTGCACCTGACACGTAAACCTGATGCATTGTCTCCAGTGACACTTACTTGGAATGTCACCAATTCCAGCACTCCTGCGTGCTACATACACATCTATCTCCTAAACTGTGAGCATTCATTAGCCATTTTTAAATATTAAAAATATTCAAAAATTAATGACACTAAAAACCAAAGCCAGTCCCAGTCCCTTCTGACCCAGAGAGATCACAAGTAGAGGGCAAAAGAAAAGGACCGGTGTGCGGGCGAAACCCCATCCACCGCGGCCCTGCTACACCTGCGCCGCTCAGGATGCTAAACCGCCCAAGAGAAACTCCTCCACTCGCTCTCAGAGGGAGAGAGGTGCCCAGAACCCTGCTAACAAGCCGTAAACCAAGGCCACGTGAGTTTTAACAAGGACTGACTTTTTAAAAGCTGGGCATTGCTGAGAATGAGAACCTCTTCAAAGGGAAAAGCTGCATTTTAGTAAGAAATCAGTACTCTGTCAGGAGTTCCTTGACAAATATGGTCATCGGTGGCACAAGGAAATAGTTGCAAAGCAGCTGTTAATCAGAGAAACACACCGCAGAACGCTGATGCCAGCACTCACAACGAAAAGGCAGCGGGCTAATTATGAAGCCATAGATCTCACTAAAGAGGCCGTGTTCCCTGAGATTCCGGCAAAGCACTCTCCGCGCCAGGGTCCTAGGACAACATAACCCTGGTTTGCTGTATCAGTCCTCTCTGATCTGCGGCTCACGTCCCCAGGCTCTCTTGCTAGTTGGGCTGAGGAGAATAGACACCCTGGAAGCAGGGCCCCCCACGGCCACATCCCAAGATGCCCCACGAACACATCCAAGAGGTATCAGACCCCAAACCGGAGTGAAAGAAAATCTATGGGAGTGCAAAGGAAATGTGGGAATTATCACTGTAAGTGTGGCAGCGGAGCAAGTGGGTGTGAGCTTCAATTGAGGACAGCTGCCCCGACCCACCAAAATGAAAAGAAAGAAGAAAAAGAGGAGGCAATAAACAGAAAATAGAGACCATGGGGTTCGACAGCCACGTAGGAGGGAAGAAGGCAGACTGGCAGAAAGCTGCCCTCAGGGTGTGAAATGCGACCCAGGGAAGCCGAGGGTCTAGCAGGCAGGTGGGAGGGGAAAGTTAATAGGCAGAAGCAGCCTCGGTCAGCCAAAATTCAATACGATCCTCTGCAAGGACACGGAGGACCGAGGCTCCCCGAAGCCAGGTGAGTGGGAGTGGGGGAGGGGCGCCACCGACCACTCGGAGCAAAACCACTGGAATGGCAAGAGGGGAATAACCTTGAGGTGGACGTGTGCTCCCGCAGCCCCAGCGCGGAGCCAAAGTGCCCCCTAGCCGGAGGCGGCGGCCGTGCAGCCGGGGTGGCCGCTCCGCTAAGTCTCACAACCCAAATGAAGTGTTTTCACTCAGGGAAAATGAAATGTTTTGCAAGATGAAACAGAATAAAAATTGAGGTTTTAGGTAATTACTAGTTGGCATTTACATATCACGGGCTGGTTCAACACCTATTCATTTTCCTCTTTTATTTTCAATTTTTTAAAATGGCTCATTAAAAATGAACAGATGACAGTGACAGAATTTTTTTTCCCTCTTTCTCCTTCTCTGAGGGTTACAAAATCAAGAGGTACTCTTAGCCCGGTTATCTACAATTCACACACATGAAGATATGTTTTATTTGCATCGAGGCGGGGGAAAAAGAGTGGAAGTCAACAAAAGCTAGGAAGTTCAAAACTAGAGCCGGTGAGCTGCACTTGAGGCAGCCGCCCACGCCAGCCCGGGAGCCCCCGCACTCAGGGAGTTAAAGGGAAGAGCCTCTCTTTAACTTGGGGTTTCCTGGTTTTGTCATTGTGTCCTTCCCATTGTTGGCCTGGGTTGCAACCCTATACTAATTAAGCTGTGGGCCCTAATTTCCTTTGTTTCACTTCCCTCTGTCCTTTTGTTTTTCTGCACTGAAGAAATAATATATCTTTGGTAGAAGTGCACAGGAGTTGACATAACAGAATGCAGTATTTTTAAGGTCTATTGTGTAAATCTGTATTTAGGGAATCCCAAAGCGCGCATTATTGACCTCTTAAAACACACTGGTACGTGTCGTAAAAGCATTTATGAAAATGGCAACGTCGTATGTATAAAAACTGCCTTTCCAAGTGAAATGTTCTGCATTTAAATTTTTCTTGGCCCCAGTTAAAAATATTGCATGAACTGCTTGTCAGACAGAATTTCAGTGTTTGGTTATTTTATTAAACTAGCTTTTCCAGAAGTGTATGTGGGAATAAAAAGCATTTCAACCAGCATGTACTAATATCAAGTGATGTGATGCTAAGGACGTAAGGGTGACTCTGGAGAAGATGCTGGGTGCCATCCTGCGCCCCAAGGGAGCTGGCCGGTGCGGCTGCGCTGCAGAGCCGGGAAGGCAGCGCTCTGCGGGGAGCCGGCAGGCACCATGCCCCGGGAGGGGCTGCAGGGTCACACTGGCCCCACAGAGGAAATGAAAACCCTTGCTTCTGGGTTGAGAAGATCAAAGCTCCTTTTTAGGAAAGGCTGAGAAGGAAAAGCATTTCCCCCTTCACAGAGAGAGTACAGCAAATTTCAATGCCCTGTCCCCATGCACCCCCGCCTGAATTTGGATAGCAACCCCTCTAATTCTTGATGCAACCAACAAAGCGGTAACCCGAAGAGGGGAGAAAAAAGGGATGACATTTGCCTTTCCCTGGCTTTGAAATCCAACTGGCAGCAAATTGTTTGAAGTCCTGTTTAGATAAGAAACTGTAAAAGCCTCCATTCTGAAAAGAGGAGGAAAATGCCATTATACACGGATCACGGTGGCAGTGACCTCAGCAGAGAAGGTAAACAAGCTGGCCGCGAGTCGACGGTTCGGCCAGCGTGCCAGGACTGGGAATAAAGCGTTTATGTGCCAGCGACGTGCGGCAAGGGCTGGGTGCTCAGCCCCAGGAGATACGGAGAAAAGGCAAGGAGTTCAATTTCTTAACACAGTGTCTTTCAACAGCTCCTTGACTTCTTCCAGTTGCCCTTGGTTTTATATTTTCTCTGTCCCTCTAATTCCCCTGCACTGTTAAAGAAGCAGCGGAGAGCACCCAGGCTTCGTATTGTAAAATTAACGAAGGTGTCAAGCTGTTAGGTTGAATCACTCCAAAGGAATGTGATGACTCAGTGTCCAAGAGGCTCCCTGGGAGAACCGTGAGCTCACTCAGTGACGGTGGCTGGTGACTCCAACGCTCAAATTAGGTAGCACGCAGTCCCCAGGACTGTCCAGACAATATCGCTGCCCCTACTTCCGAGTCCCTCTCTCTCCACCACAGGAGGTTTCTGAAAGGTCACTTCTGTTACCGTCCAGATCCTTCAGATGCACAGTAGTTGACACGCTGCTTCAGTTCCCCTTTCTTTTGAAGACCGGGCCAGACGGAGCTGGGTCAACTCGAGCACGCACTATGGTGGGGTGGGGGGCGGGGGTGACGACAGAGGGGAGGTGACGAGGAAGGGGATGAAGAAAGGCTGCGTCACAGAGAGTGAACCTCCAAGCACGAGGTCATCACTGGGGGCTAGACACTGACCAGATGACCGCCAGGCAGGGCAGGGCAGAGTCCAGGGAAGGTAAGTTCTGGACCAAGAAATCCCGTCTGCCATCAGCCCACACACAGCACAGAACTAAAACCTTGGAGCAGTCAATAAATGGCGCTCCTACCAGACAACCTACCAAAAAATGGAGAAGGACTAAATGTTAAAAAATAGATTTTATTACAAAAAAATAAGCAGTAGTCATGGTTTTGAAATAGTATAAATCCAAAAGACAGCAATAAAAGAATTTAAAACGATAAAAGTGTCATTATTTACAATAGCCAAGATACGAAAACCACCTACGTGTTCATCGATGGATGGACAGATAAAGAAACTGTGGCATGTACACAAAGGAATCATACTCAGCCACAAAAAGGAATGAAATCTTGCTATCTGCTACAACATGGATGGCTCTCAAGGGCACATGCTAAGTGAAGTAAGTCGGATAAAGACAAATACGGAAGGACTCCTCGTACACTGAATATGAAGCAAACGAACAACAGAAACAAAAAACAAGCTCGTGGACCCAGGGAACAGAATGGGAGCTGCCGGTGGGTGGGGGTGGGATGCACAGAGGGGGCATAAAATTACTTTTCTTTCAAGAATCTGTGTTACGGCTGTATGACACAACTCCGCCGCAGTAAGGGGGAAATTTTCCTAAGGAACTTAGAAGACGAGTGGAGAGCGCAGACTGACGGCGAAAGGAGCTCCACATGAGCACCGTGCAGAGTCAGTACAGCCGTCTCCCACGGGGGTGCAGGGTCACCATGCCGATGCCACTCTACCTGTGCACCGCGACCGAGCAAACAGATGGTGGGTAGTGGTGTAAAAGAAGAGACAAATTTTTAAAAAACAGAAATACAGATACCTCGAGCCCTTCCTTTGTACTGTGCCGAAGACAAATGAGGTAGCAAGGCCTAGCTCTTTCCACAGGGTCACATTCTGCTTACTTTTTGCTTTTATACTCTACCTTCCCTCTCTCATGTAGTACCCCCTACTTAATCTACTGGATTAATTTGTATTCCTCCCTCCCCATTAAAAAGAGAAATTTTTCAGCCAGCCCTACCTGGACTCCTCTAGAGTTAACTCGAGACTGCTTTGGCCTCTAGGCTAATATTGCTTAACTGGACAGTACATTATTTAAAATACTGTACATACAAAAAAATTTTTAAAGATTTTATTTATTTATTTTTAGAGAGGGGAAAGGAGGGAGAAAGAGAAGGAGAGAAACATCAATGTGTGGTTGCCTCTCACATAGCCCCCACTGGGGACCTGGCCCACAACCCAGGCACGTGCCCTGACTGGGAATAGAACTGGTGACCCTTTGGTTCGAAGCCCACACTCAATCCACTGAGCTATGCCAGCCAGAGCTGCATACAAAAACTTTAAAAATAAAATGGCAAGTGTGGGTAGCTTTGAAATCACTTTTAGATTCACTGGAAAGCAAAAGAAAGTAAACAATTAAGATCTGCTACGAACAGAAGACCCCCAAGTCCTAGTTCTTGCTACTGTTTTAGATTCTTCTCTGGCCTAAGAAAAAAAACTAGCAGTATGAGTTCCAAAAGTATGATTCATAATACAGCAAGCTGGCAGGCTCAAAAATTTTCGAATTTACAGTAAGATGACAGGGATTACAAACTCTTTCTATTCAAATGCTCGGATGAAATCAGCTCCTCCTGGAGGAAAGTTACCGTCCTCGCTGAGCACACACGTCCCCAGGAGGGGACAGAAGAGCTAGCTCATCTCCCAAGGCTGTAGAGTCAGGGAACCACCTCTGGCAATAACTGGGCTTCCAGGCGTCAGGTGCACCCCACAGCCACACGAAACAGGTTGGTGCCAGGTTCTACGTGCTGAGAAAGCATTACCTAACAAAGGCCGCCCCGCTGCACGTGACTCCAGAAGTAACTTACCCACACAAGGAGTGACACAGGCCATGCGAGAGCCATCACTCTCTGACGACTGTGAGACTGACCCTCACACCCACTGTCAGATCTGTACCGCCAGCACCAAGGTGTAAATTCGGAAGAGAGACCGAATCAAGAGCTATCGCTCCAGCTGCCTTCCCTAGTAAACCCCACTTTAGAAATTTTTAGCTCAGCAAGGAAATCCACTGCACACAGGAAGAATCGAATGGCAACCAACATGGCTTTAAACCATTCGGTAACCTTTCACTAAACGTCACGAGCATCCCTATTCACCACCACAGCTACCGATGCGCAAACACACTTTTAAAAAGAAATGATTCAACAAACGCCTACAAGGCACCAGAGCTGTCTTGGCCACGGGGCTCTCAGGACAGGTCCACTACCTCGAACAGGAAGTTCGAAGGGAGGGTCTTCATGCCCCACATCTGCTGTTCTCACCAATCATGGTAATCTAGCACGAGCATGCCATTTACTTAATAATTAACACAAAATTTTAACAATTCTCGCCATTAAGCAAATGAGTTCTATGGAGCACCTGCCTCCTCCTCCTCCTCTTAAATCAATCCCTTCCTCTTAACTAATTCCTTCCAGCTCTGTCTGGGACACAGAGAAGTTCACTTTCTGGTACCCGAAGGGTTATGAGTTACCATTTGCTCTGCAACCTTGATTCTCCACGCCCGCCTCACAGGGTGAGCTACTTTGAAATTACAAAAACCCCCACGTTTCCTCAATTTGGCAAAAGCTTCCTGAGACATCACTCATTGTTTTCTGCTCCTTGTCCTTTCTCTCCCTCTTCTTGCCTCTTTAAACACATGGACACAGAGTTATTAACTTTTACAGGAAAACCAAATAAAATAATGTCGAAGCAAAACTGCGGTGATGTCAGGCTGCAGCTAGCGCCATTCATCTGGGGGAATCTGATTAGCGTTCGGGTGGCAGAGCTACCTGGAAAGTGCTCACAATCAAATAAAAAAATGATACCAAAACATTAACCTGATGGCTAAAAACTCCACATTTAAACAGTTAAAGTAATAAAGGAGCTTTTATTGAGTATTTTTTATATTTCATTATGCCCCAAATTGACGAGGACTCCCGGATACATTTTCTAGACTTTTGGTTCCTCAAATCAAATGCACTCTTGGACTTTTTTTTTTTTTAACTAAAAGGAAACAGCATTTCTTGTAAATTTGAATGAAAGGATTAAAGCTTCTCCTACAATAGCGATATCATCCTTAAGTGCAAACAGAGGCGAACACTGCAACAAACAGGCTTTCTGGTTTATGTACTTTAACTCCAAACCTGCCCATAGCCAACAGAGAATTTTCTCCATGACTTTACCTAAACAAACCCTTTATTTCCTCATTCACACAGGTTTTGCTCAAAGCTGGTAGGGAAGGGAACTTGGCAGAGTGGCCAGGCAGAAAGACAGCGGCTGGGTCTCAGGAAACCCGTAGACCAAGTCCCACCCTGCCACTGACAGGTCCTGAACCCCAGCCTCTCAGATCCCTGCTAGGCCTCAGTTCCCTTCTGCAAAATGAGAGTGTAAACAGAGGACCTCCTGGATGCTCCATCCAGCCATGTCATTTCATAATTTCTAAGTTAACTCCATGAGGCAGCCTAGGACTCCTGGGCCAGGGATATGGGCTTGGGTCAAGAGCAAGACCCAACTGTCCCAGAGCTCTCCCATCTCATCCAATTAAAAAAGGAGAAAACCACCACAGAGGAGGAAGGAGAGAGAATGGGAGAAGAAATTACTGCTGCCGAAAAGGATATTACGAATTCCACACTTCATACACACAGCAAAGCTTTACTCACACTACTTCCTATTTATTTTGTATACAAATTCAGGTAGCTGGAACCCCAGTCACAGAAGATCAGAAACTGCGAATGAGGAAGGAGAAACAAGCCAGCTTCTAAAGAGACACTTGCAGAACTGACACCACAAAGGGGGGAAAGGAGCCAAGCAACAAATGTCAAAAGAAACATCTATGAAAAGCAAACAAAAACCTCAAAAAATTCACTCATTTGGGGTCATTTAGCATAGGTGGAGTTGTGTGGAGTGTGGGAGGAGGAGACGACGTATCTGTATTTCAACAGGTTTTGAAAAGAGAGCTACACTTACAACACAACACAAACATTTAGATATAGCAGGACAATACTGAGTCATCAGGACTAAACTATATTCCAGACAGTCTGCCTAATGAGGCAAGAAAGTATATAAACCATTTCCATATAATTCCCAGCCAACAGTTTTAAAGTATTTTGCCTTCTTTTCGCATGGATCTCAATGGCCATCTAGAAAATGTGGCTACCCAGAATGAGTCCTTCCACAAGGGGCCAGAGATGGTGGTTTTCCTAAACTGAACAAGAATAGTTTTTATCCAAGTTAGATTACGAAGCAGGAAGCCAGCAATTAAATAATGAATAGTTATTAAGCATTCACTGGGTCGGCACAGTACACCCGGCACTTAACAAAGTCAAGAAGAACAAGCAAAGATGCTGCTTTTGCGTTACAATCTGAGACAAGGAAAGAAGCCAAAGAGATCTTAGGCCCTCGGGTCCCCAGATGATCTGGGACCCCCCTCTTCAACAACCTCGACAAAGGATCAGTGAGCCTCCAGCTGAATGCTGATAATGAGCAGAGAAACATTCTCTGAAGAGATTGTCAGTTCATCTTCAGGGGTCCTTCTTTACACTGAGCTGTAATCTGCTTTCCTGAACCTTCTAGCCACAGCCCTAGTTCTCTGCAAAAAAAACAAGACTAACTGATCCACTTTCTGAAACAATGCTGGGTGAAGAACTGCTACAGGCCTCTGTCACTTGGCTGTCTTTTCTATAAAAGCATTTCCCTTACTCTGCTTATTAACTAAATGTGAACACCAGTTTCACTGTATAACAGTTTCATGAATTCTGCTCTTAAGCCTGGTAAGAGCAGCTCTGCCCTTTCTGGGAGAGCCAAGGCTACACCTGTAATGTCAGGATGCATTAGCAGTAATAAAGGCCACAGTAATGCAAGAGACGACTTCATACACACGTCACTGCAGAATGGCTCAATTCAATCAAACATGGCAGCACTTCCCTCAGTGCTGCGATCACCGGGGCCAGCGCGTGTGACGCGGGCCCGCTTACTGGAAGCTGCTGGAACCAGAGAGTGAGCGCTCCACTCTGAGACTGTAATGGACAGGGGTTCACCAGCCCATAAGTGGTTTGGCATCTTTCTTTCCCAGGAATTACCTAGAAATTCATTTAACATCGGAAGACTACAAATGGCAGTCCAGAAGGCTGAAAGTACATGAACATCATCTTAAAGATGCACAATTCCTACAGGGAGGGAAGTAAACTGCCAGGAGGTGGTGGTCAAAGATTCCAAGCCAAAGACGGCCTGCTCTTACGCTCACTCGGCCGCCCACTTCTCCAGCGGCACCCAGAGCGAGTTACCCCCCTGTCCTGTGGCTGCTCCCTCATCTGTGAAATGGAACTACTACTGCCCAGAGACTCGCCAAACTGCTACAAGGAGTAATTAGTTAGCATTTATATAACACTTTTGATCTTCAAAGTAGGATTATTAGGCTATAAAGTAGAGTAGATGTGGTTTGAAAAATCTCTTAAACACCTAAAATCAAGCACGCAAGCAAATTCAGAGCAGCAAGCAGGCTGATGTCACCTCCCAACAGCCAGATCCCTGCACCACCTGGGCACCCGCTGGCTGCCCTAGTCTGCATTTACACGTGGAGACAAAGGTGTAAGAACGTATTATAGGAAAATGGGAGGATGGGGAAAGGAGAGAGGGAAGGAGGAGGTCAGAGGAAAAGCACTGAAAAAATGTAAAAGGGAGGAGAGATAAGGAGAGAGAGATATGGGGACAAAAGGAAACAGAAAACAGCAATAAAGAAGGGGAAAGGCAAATCCTATCCTTAGAAGAAAAGCAAAAACAGCAAGAGAGGGAAAAAGAAAAACAAAAAGGGGGGGGGGGCGGTAAAGAAGTCTTCATTAAAGGAGGAAACAAATAAAAAGTGCATCCTGTTTCCAAAGACAAAAAGGGCAAAGGTAAAAGAAAAAAAAGAGCAGGACAAAGAGTAGAGAATGGAAAAAGAGGACACAAAGCTTTCAAGAATGTGTCTGGAAACCAGAAAGCTGGGAGAGGAATCATTAGCAAGTCCACAGCGCGTCTCCAGTGCTACTGCGTGGATCAATTCATTTAGCGCTGCCCTGTACATTTACAGAAAAGTACCTCTGATATAATAAAGACTCATAAACACGCAGAAATTGGGTTAGGCCCGTTTCGAATTCCTGCCAAACAATGGTTCAGAAAAATGAAGCTCTATTTTAATTAGCTGGATTCACGAGTGATTTGATAACAGCAGATGCTGTCTGGATGCTTTCAGCTTGATGGGCTCCACATACATGAACTTAGAGTGGTTTTGATGCAATTAGGTGTTTCTGCTCCAACATGCCAGGCCCACGGACCTGAGCCTACGTGTAGCCCCTGCGTGTTGCTATATTTATCTGCACGTTAATATTTCAAATCATGAAGATGAGAAAAGTGACCACATGAGAGAAGTGCAAAAGTACTTTTTAAAACTCACTGGTCAGTAGAAGAGAACCCTCTCACAACGAGTTTCTCTTTCCACTGGGGAAAGAGAAGGCGGGCAGCTGAGCACAAGCCACACAGGGCAGCACCGGTATAGAAATGTTTAATGCCAAAGCTGGAATACGACAGACCGTGTACTTCCAATTTTGCAATTCCAGTCCTCTGTTACAGCAGAGGATTAGCCTAATGCACAGCCCGAACTGAGACTAAGTGGCCTTCAAAATGTTCTTTGTAATCAGGCATCCTGTTATAACTCAGATCACCGTCACTGAGACAGGCGGGGTGTTCAGGACCGCAACCCTGGAAGCCCAAGTATTTTCACCAGGCGCTTTCAAGCCGGGCACCTGACGGCCCCCCTTTCCCTTTCAAGCACTCTCCTCCAAAGAGCATTCCGTTCCCTTTTCCCAAAGCACTCTGCCTTTTGCTAGGACCACTTAGAACACCCCCACCCCCGTGCACGGCTGCTGAAGGCATAAGCAAGGGCAGCTTCCAGCACCGGGGGGGACTCGGGACTCTGGACCCCCCCACTAGGAGGACCTGATCTGCTAATTGTCCGTCGGTGTGTCACGTCTGTCACGGCTGGGCTGAGAAGGAGGGGTACAGGAAGGGGGGTATCCCGAGCTAGGCTCTCAACCCGTCCACCCTTTTGGAGGACACTAGGACGGAGGGTAGAAAAGAGATGTGAGCGTTCTGACTGACTCATTCAGATGGGGGGGCACCGGACCCCACCACGACCAGCAGCACACAGGGAGAAACACACACACACGCAGCCTCACGCTCTCTGAGAGGACAGGACGGACATCGTAACCTTCACACCGCCTCCCCTCCGCGGCACTAACAAGCCGAGCCCTGTAAATCAAGGATGAAACCCCTGCGCCAGGAGAGCAAAGGAGAAGCGCTGCTTCTGTGAAGAGCCCGGAGGTGCCGCCTGCTTCTGAATCAGCACTTCAGGGCCCGTGTCTGGAAGGCAGGACGCTCCGGGCCAGCAGCTAAAGGGAAAGTGTGTATTTATTATATACAGTAGGCCTTCTTCAAAAGTTATTTATTTCACAAAACCACTCTGCTAAATAGAGGTTTCAATCTAATTGGAACTGCAATCTGCATATTGTAAATGCACCCAGTGACAGTCTTCCTCCAGCTCATGGTAAGTTCCCAACATACGCACACAACGCAAGAATGTAAGGGAAGAGCACTGAGAGTTATGCTAAAATACAGACATATTTCTATTTATATACAATTTTTTCTCAGCCCCTTGCAATCCCCAAGGGAGGGGCAGGGGGTCCAGGCTGTGCAATGGGATAAAGCTTGTGACACCCCGACAAGACAAAGCCAACCAGGAGAAAGGAGGCTCACGGCGGCCCCTGGTTCTCGCCCAGCCATGTTCAGCCGTGTGTTCGGTCACAGCAGCCGTGGGGACCCCACTCACCACTAACCTCTTCTTTCCTTCTTGGGGGATACGAGGAAGGGCCCCTACTCATCTTAACTCCCCCATCTGCATCCCAAATTAACCATGGTTAATTAACAGAGATGCAGAGAGTCACAGACTGAATTAAACATTTTTGACAAGGAGTAAAAAGAAATCTTATAAATCGAATAGAAAAATTTTAAAAAAAGGAGAGAGAGAAGGTACCCAAAGCGAAAAGTCAACCTACAAATACTTGAAGAAATGAGAGAGAAAAGGGACAGGTCGGGGCTTCTCAGGAAAGCCTGGCAGGCTCTGTTTGCACGCCGGGCTCCCACCAAACAGTGACTCACGACGGGGGAGACACTTCTGGGGAGGAGAGGTGGGGAGCAAGATCCACGCACGCCCAGGACTAATCTTCCTACGTGACAATCAAATTTACTTTCTGCTTCCCGTTCCTCCACTCATTTCAAGAAAGAAATTGTGTGATTTTTCTCAAAACTGCACGCCGAGGGCCTGAAGCTGCCCTGGCTTTCTCAAAAACTAAGCGTCTGCTGTACAGCCACTCCGTTCCGCCCTCCGAACCGACACTACCAGTCTCTCCGCCACAGGGTGTAACCTTCAACAACAACAGAACAAATTAATTCAAAGCTTCAGCTTCCCCATGAAAAAAAAGAAAAACAGAAAGAATAAATATGAATTTGAAGAGGAATTCTGCCAAAACCTAAACCTCCCAAATCCGGTTCAGCCACATTCTTGCCCACAGCCTGTACTTCTCGGTGCCTCCCTACATTTTTCAAAATGCAGCTGCACAGACCTCTTAAAATTCAGATTTCTAGCACCTATAATTACAGGGCGCTTGAGCCAGGCTCCTTTAATTAATGACCCGGACTCTCTGTCTTCAAAGGAAACCTGCACAGGGAGAGACCACAGGGGTGAACTGACCCCTGATCGGCGTGCTCTGCTCCCTCCGCCCTC
>PVKM010013807.1:15871-29900 GCA_004027735.1 Carollia perspicillata | reverse complement strand
AGAGAGAACAAGCCAAACAGATTGAGGCATACATATAAAAGAATGGATCCATAAAACACTGAAAAGAAAGGTATAATAAAATAGGTAAGAAAAAAACAGTAATAATCCCTTTCCCCAGAAAAACTAGATTATAAAACAAAATCTTGAATATATCTTTTGACAAGTGATTTTTTCCACTGGATTTTCTTTAGACACTAATTCAATAGTTTCAAATAGAATATTTGAAAGTTCTCTACACATGTTGTACTACTAATTTTTAATAATTTATAATGTGTAATGTTTCTCTTTACTAAAACTATTTTTAAAGTCCTTCATCATTCATATTTTTTCATGCACTCACCCTTACTGAATTAAATAATGTAAATTACCAGGAGGATGTCTTTCTGTACTACCAAATGCCTTAAAGTGATAATTTGGAGAACACAGGCTGACCCAGAATGAACACATTCAAAATTTTCCTTTCTACCCCTACACGTGTGTCTGTTTGTATCGTGCCCCACAAATAACCACAAGCTTATATTGTCCTGTCCAGAGGGGTGGGAGGGGGAGTCTTCCTGCTAAAGCCTGCTCTGTGTGGGAGGAGGAAAGATTGATGCTTACAAGCCCACCAAAGGAATTCGCTTAAGCTTCATACCAAATTTGGGAGGGCTGGTTTTACCTGCCTAAAGCTGGAATGGGCGAGACACCATTCGAACCATCCCTAGGTTGGGGACGTAAGTCCTACCTTGTGACTCCAGTGCAGCTCAGACCCATTCCTCCCTTAGCAACAGCCCAATTTACAATTTAAAGCATTGAGACACACTTTGTCACAAGAATGAGGCCTCAGGAAGGTCAATTCTTACTTCTTCTCTTCCAAAGCTTATGCTTGGGTACCAGATTTACCTTCCCCCATGAGTAAATGAAGAGAGAGAGGCTGGGGGAGAACAGGGGGAGGAAGAGGAAGAAGAGAAGGAGAAGAAGAGGGAGGGCGGGAAGAGGGGAGGGATAAGGAAGTTGCTGGATCTTAATGAGATTGAACCTCTGGTGTCAGGAAATTTGGAAGGCATATTCTCCAGGGTACTTATTTTATTTCTGATAGTAAATAAAGCCCCCAGGGAAGGTTACTAATTTATCTGGTCTATTTAGTATGTCAAATTACACTATTTCATAATCTAGGGGCCTGAGAAAGTTAATTTACCATTTGAATGGCATGAATGATGAATACTTACACCAAGTTGTGGCACTTCCCAATACTGAACAAACATTTAGTATATTTTGCTTAGGTGTGCTTTATTTTTTATTAACATTAATGGAAAACAGTAAAATAGTAACGTTCTGTTGGGAGGACAGCAGGACTGCTGCTGGTCAGGGTGGCATCTCAGAGTGAAAGATGCCTTAAGGTTGGGCCCTGATCCTCAGGGAAGCAGAGAGTATCAGAAAGGAAGAGGGAGGGAGTGGTACCAAATCCTGGGCTTCTTGTGCCCCTCCTCTTTTTCTCTGGGTGCAGTAACAGTCTATCCCACAGCCTCGGCTTTTCTGAACCCCAAGATAACCCTGGATGCTGATTTCTGTCTTTTAAAGCTCTGAGGATGCCTTTCTGTTCTAGAACATTCTTGGTTCGGATTCCACTTCTGCATAAGAGAGGAGGTGTGGTGAAGTAGACACAGGCGAAAAGCACTCTCCTTATTTTGACAGATCCAATAAATGAATTTAATAAATCACTGAAAATACAATGAATAAATGAGTAAATGGATAAATTAAAATTAAAATTAAATTTAAAATTCTCAGAAGTAGCTCTTGGGGAGTCCAAACTCCCAGTTAGCCAACAAATGATATGTAAATGAAAGGCTTGCAAATTGTCAAATGCCTGCGGTTAACCACAGTGCTTCTTGGATCTGATCCCTCTGTGAGACCAGTAATTGGCTGAAATAAAGGAAGTTCGAATTCCAGAGCACTTTTGGGTTTCTGATTCTGCCTCAGCGGGTTCCTGGGGTTCAGCGCAAGCTTCTCGCCGGGCTGCCTCTGCCTGAACGCCCGGTCGGGCGCAGCTGCCACCCCTTCAGTGAATTCTTTCCTGCTGCCTCCCTGTTTACTCGCCAAGGCGGAGGGACTGGAACAGTCAGGTGCGACCCAGCAGGTGGAGTGGCTGGGCTGGCCCGAGGGCAGCCCCAATATGAACTTGAGTGTGGGTGTGGGTTAATTTGGGTGGGAACAACCTGGCGACTACTACCAAGACGTCCTGCGCCTCGCTGGTGGGGTGTGTGCAGAGCAGCAGAATAAATAGGAGACTCCCTCCTCCCAGCGACACTCAGGGAGCTGGTGGCCGCCGCCCTGGGTGTTTGCCTGCCCTGTAGCCAGGGTTCCAGCCTGAAGAGCAGTTTCGTTTCCTCCTGGCTCCGGGATTCGTTTCCAGGCACCCCCTCGGACGCCGGTGGTCTGGAAAAGCCGCACAGGAGGAGGCGGGCGGCTGGTCTAGGGCCTGCCCGGCCCGCAGCGCGGGTTTGATGGACCGCACCGCCCCGGGCAGTGGCGTCAACTCCCTGCCACGGCTCCTGGCCCTGGGTAAGTGGCCACGCTGGGCGCTGGAGACCCAGGAGGAAAGTCCGGGGTGGAGTCACAGGCAGAGGGAACTCTGATCCGCGCTGGCATCTGGACCCAAGGGCGAGCTGGAGCTGACAGGGGCAGGTCAGAGAACTTGGACCACTGGGAAATGGCGAAGTTAAGGGTCCGGCAGTTGGGTACCTGTCAGGTGTCCCTGGGAGCACGGGGCGGTCCAAGGGCGGAAGCGATCCCGGGCCCAGCTGCTGGTGCTACAGATTGTAGGCTCACAGAAGAGGACCGGGGTCGCCGTGCGGGGTCCCGTAAAGCCTTGGGGCGCAGTGGGGTCGCCATGCTGCGAGTGAGAACTGGTAGGAGGGAAGGCTATCGAAGAAGGAGCACAGGAGACTGGACGAGAAAGATATCCCGGGCAGAGTTGGAAAAGTAATTCCTTGGCTTACAGTGTGGGTTGGGAGTGAGGGATAGGTGGAGGGCTCTTTGCTTGGTGTGTGTACCAGAGGTAGCAGAGGGAGGACTTCTCAAGAAAGTAGAACTGGCCATGGCTTGGGAATGAATTATTATACCTATTTCTTGCTGGGGCAATTGGGAGGAGCAAGAGGAGAAAAGACAACTTCTGAGACCTGAACCTCCTGTTGGTGATAAGGAAGCAAAGGAAAAAGAAATGAAGTGCTTCGCTAGGTCATTAACAATGAGTTACATAGATCCTTTTCTTGGAATACAGTCAAGTGCTGCTGGGATCAGGACGTGCATTCTGGGAAATAGTTGTTGGTGGATTTGGTCATCATGTGAATATCACAGAGTGCACTCACACAAACCTAGATGGTATAGCTTATTACACACTTGGGCTATATGGTATACCTCGGCACGAAGCCTGTACCACATATTGCTGTACACAATGCCAGATTAAGTCAAGCACAAGGGGAAATCATGCAATCAAGACACTTGATGAACATAAAATGTGTGAGGTTTCTGCCAGTGTAACAAGCATACTGTTTTACAGCAAGCTTTTTTTTAATGGATAGAAAGAGCAGACTCGAAAATAATGATATAAAGTGCAGTATAGGCCCTGCATGGTGTGGCTCAGTGGATTGAGCACCAGCCTGTAAACCAAAGGGTCGCCAGTTTGATTCCCAGTCAGGGCACATGCCTGGGCTGTGGGCCAGGCACCAGTAGGGGGCATGTGAGAGACAACCACACACTGATGTTTCTCTCCTTCTCTTTCTCCCTTCCTTCCCTCTCTCTAAAAAAAAAAATTAATAAAATCTTTTTTAAAATGTAGTATAGGTAATACATAAACTAGTAATAGTTACTCATCATTATCATTATCAAGTGTTCTGTATGTGCTATACTTTTACAAGACTGTCAGGGCAATAGGTTTGTTTATACCAGCATCACCACAAACACATGAGTAATGTGTTACTCTATGACATTATGATGGCTATGAAGACACTGGGTGACAGGAATTTTTCAGCTCCATTATAGTTGTACGGGGCACTGTCCTACATGTAGTCTGTTGACTGAAACTCCTTAGGTGGCATGTGACTGTATGAGGGGGGAACCCCAAAACTAGAATTTATTTCTAAAAATTGTGTATTTATTCTTACATTTTTGAATTTCAGTCACTTTCAAAGTACTCTCCATTTGGTGCAATATACCAATCAAGACTTTTTCCCACTGCTCCAAACAATTTTTGAAATTATTGATTTTGATGCCTTTTGGTGCTTCTGCAGTTTTTTGTTTCAGTTCTTCCACGTCGGCAAAACTTTTTCCTTTGAGGACTTTTTCATCCAGAGAAATAAACAAAAAAATGTTGCATGGTGCAAGATCAGGTGAATAGGGTGGCTGGGGCATGGGGTCATGCCATTTTGATCAAAAACTGCTGAACACTCAGCATGATGCGGGCAGGTGCACATCATGAAATGGGAAAACTCATTCACAGAGTCTTCAAAAAAAATTCACTGAAGCCAGATCACAGCCTCTCACAACAATGCCAGCTGGCATAGTGATACAGATGGGTTTCTGGAACAGTCACCTAGCAGGGGAAGCCTGTACTTACAAGAGGCCTGTCTTCCAGAAGATGATTATGGATTTTTTCGGGGGTATCCCCTTGATATTTTCTATTACTTTAAAGAGAAATTACAGGAGGCAAATTTTTTCTTAACTTTGAAGGTTTAATCTGGGTTATTAGGTTAAGGACCACTGGGAGTGGTCACCTGGTGTGAGGGGAGAGTGGCTGGTAGGAGGAGGAGTTGCAGGATACCTGGAACCCACCAGAGGCTGGGAGTCAGTGCTGGCAGAGAGAGAGCTGGAGTTTCGGGTGCCGGGGGAGGTTTCTGCAGCTGGAAGCCAGGGTCTCCTCCCTCTCCGGTGTGGTATGGCAGCAGGAAAATCCTACCACCTCAAGGCATCCCATCAACATCCTGGTCATTTTGAGGGGCTGGAGGGAAGGAAAATAGCAGTATTTTGTAGCTTAGCTGAGGTGAAGCGTAAGGACACCTGGGCTTGGGGCTTGTGAGAGGAGGAGGGTATTCACAACTGAAGTGTCTGCAGCTTCAAGCCTAAGAAGGCCTGGGATTTCTCTTATGAAGGGAAATGAAGTGAAAAGTAAATGGAAACTTTCATCTGGCTGTGTTCTTGGTGGAAGAGAGGTGGCTAAAAAGGTATTGTGAGCTTGGCTGGAAGTGGATCAGACTTCTGGCCAAGGTTAGAGAGAAAGGGCTGACTTAACCAATCCTGCAGAGGAGGAAGAAGTCAGGAACAATTTAGTGGTGGAGCGATGATGTGGAGACTCAAGAAGAGCAATGGGCCTGAGAGTCAGTCCCAGACCAGTACTGACGCTTTATCAGTCCTGGACAAAGGTGGCATTTTCTCCTTACGCCTCATCCAGACTGTCCAACACTCAAAGTATCTACTGAGATTCTACTATAGTCAGCAAGGCGCTAGAGTATATGGGAATGGGGATGGGATGAGGGCTCCAGAAATTCCTAAGACATAATTTCTAAGATGTGATTTCTTCCCTAAAAGAAGTTATGCTGAAATTGGGAATACAAGACTAACAGATATGACACAATAAGGGAAAAATTCATGAAACCAGGGAAGGGAGAGCTGCCTCCTACCAAAGCTTCAACAGTGCAAAATGGGGTGGTGCAGATCTGCTGCTTGGAGGGCGCGAGTGGGTGCCTTGAAGCTTGGGTAGGGTTGGAAAGAGTAGGGAAAAGAGGCCAACAACAGGCGAGAGAAATAGCATTTAGTGAAGGGCTGGTGATGGAAATCAGTCAGTCAGTCAGCCTGCCAAACGTAGAATTTATGAGAGGCAGACAGATTATGAAGTGCCAAAAAAAGCTCCATTAAAATGTTTGGACAGGAATCAATAAACAGTTAAACATGCACCATCATACGTCTTGGGTATAGGAGTGATATGATGCAAACAAAGATTTAAGGAAGTCAGTCCATCACTGGGGAGCAGTGTGGGAGTGGGGAGAGAGGAGCTCTGGGCCAGAGGCCTGGTCGTCTCCTAGCTGTGATCCAGGCACCAGCTAATTCAGGCCTAACTTAGGGAGATGTGCCAGCAGAAATGTCATCGTAGAAACGATTATTGCAGGTAAATGGGTATCCTTTGCCTTTACTGCCACACAGTTCTTTATTTCTCCTCAAAACCTGTCAAAAAGCAGAAATGAAAAACAAAAAACTCTAATCTTGTGCTGTTGTACACTCAGGGCTACCTAAATGCACAACTGCCCTGTAGAATGTTAGACTTAGGGAATTGAATTCAGTTTTTAGAATACCCCCAAGTTCCACTTTTTGCAAAATGATAAAGGATATAATTTGTTGGCATCAGTGTTTCCATAAAGTGGTCCTCTTTCTTTCACGTACACTTTGCTTTTAAGTCTCATTCCCACTTTAAGTCACATCTTATTTTCCTTTTCCAAAGGAATGTGAGCAACGCGCTGTGTGATGCACTGGCATGAGTGCTTGTGCGTGTGTGTGTGTGAGGGTGAAGAGTGCCTCGAGAGCCGGCACTGAGCAGACCTAAGACCTGGTTCCAGCTCTGCTGTTCATTCCCCGATTCTGAGATGCCTGCAAGGTAGAGGTTTCTGGGCTTTGCTTTTCTCATTTGTAAAATGAAGGGATTGCTTCAGATGAGACTAAGGTTCTTACCAACTTGACATTGTACTGATCTTTAACCAGCATTTCCACTGGGAAATTTAAAAGAAAATCTTTTTACCCTAGTATTTAACATCCATCTACTTTGTAGTGGGATCTTTGTTTCACGTGAACATTACCATCAGGCAGAAAATCAGGAGGCTTGGTCCTGGGAGGGCAATGACTTCCTTTAAAGTGAGTTTTTCATCTTAAAGAAATTGGATCATTCTCCGTAATTCTGTTTATAGTTTCTCCTTCTCATCTACTTACTATACAACAATAATGCTAAAATTATAACAAGTAAAAAAAGGAAAAGTGTTTCTTTTTAAAAAATGAGTGAGTTTTAAGGTCAAAAAATATATTCTCCTTATTAAAATCTAAGCCATTAATATTTGCGAGTTGGTTTTAAGTTCTACTGAAAGCATGAATGTCTTTATGATATAATATCTAGCCCTGGAGTTATGAAGCAAGAGGTGGCAGCAGGTAGAATTCCCATCGTTCAAACAAAGCAACGGAAGCCCCAAACACGGAAAGATTTTAGGATTTGCCTCTTCAACTGTATTTTGGATTTAAAAGAATGTTGGGAGTTTTTTAGGCTCCCCACCCCTTCTAAAACCTCAGGTTTTGGAGGCCATGCTTGCATACTGACAATTTTTACAAACCAGTTTTTGCCATTTCTCTATTCAGTCTTGCTGTGTGGAAATTCCCCAAAATTTCTGGAAGACCCCAATACTGCAGGCATACTTTGTGGTACCCCGCTGGTGTTTGGTCTGCCAACAACTGTGCCAAAACCGAAGGTGCCAAGGACCGGAGTCCTTATGTCCGTCCCAGCTGCTCCGACCTCTGGCATGCCTCTTCTCTGGGGAGACCGCTCTCCCCACGGCTCCTTGGGTCTGCAGACAGCCTCGCGGGAAACCCTCATCTTGTTTCCTTTCTCACCCTTTCATTGTAGTCAGCTCATGTCAGGACATGGACGTGAATGCCACTAGGAGGCTGGGCCAGAGGACAGTCAGAGGGACAGGACCAAGCTGTACCCCAGGTCACCCTTCTCTGAGCCATGAACCATGCTTGTAAACATCTCCATTAGGATCCGTGACTTCCCAGGAGGGTTCAGACAAGCCAGAGTCCAGGCTGCATGCAATTTAGGTTTAAGCCATGGTCATGACACACTTCCGAAAGTGCTCTGGCAGACCCCTGGATCCACAAAGACTCTGCAGTCCAGGTGGTTAGGAGTACTCCCAGCTACAGTTTAAGAGGGAAGCAGTCTGTTTGAAATGGGTATGTACTGCTGATGACTGCGAGCTTTCCCAAGCACATTTGTATCTTGAAAAAGAAATCTTGTAGCTCAAATGAATTCTAATTACTAGAATCTAAAGAAATAAGGATATAATTTTTTAGATGGTTGAAGAGAGACAGGGTATTTAGTCTTAGGTCACATCAATTAGGTAATAACCTACTTTGTTTATCAGCAAGGCTAAGTCAAATGGCCATGAAGTACTTGCATTCATTCTTTACATTTTTTGAGGATATGTAGTATACTATTTACCTGACCTATAGATTAGGAGCTTTGACTCCAAAACAGTGAAAAAAGGTTGAACAATATTTGTGTTCAGCCTTATTTGGTGCCTGATTTGGTTGTATAACAGGCTGAGTTACTAGAATGGTATTTTCCTCTTTGGAAAATCATGGGTTTATTTATTCATTTAGCCATACTTAACTTAATAAGTCATGTCAGAAGGCTTCTTTCTTGGACATGCCATACTAATGGATAATGGGCAGCTATTGTGGTATTTTTCAATAGGGGAATAATACAGAGCATGTAGTAGTTTAAATATTGCTTTTAGTGTGCAGAGTAGATAAGAAAAAGAGAGATGAATAGAATAAGAGGCAAGTAAAGAGAAAGCTGCTGTTAACTAGTCCAGCAAGTCTGGACCAGGCAATGTAGAGAAAGAAAAAAATTCAATGGGATATAATGACAAGCCATGTGTAGGTAAGAAAGGGGAAGGAAGAAGTAAAGCTGTCTCTGAGACTGCTAACCTGAGAGAAACAAAGAATTTACGATACATATGTAAATTAGAGCCATTGTTTTCCCCCTGTGGGGATGTGAACTATTTTGGAAACATTCAAATGTCTAGGAACATTTGGAAGCATGCATAGAAGCTGACTTCAAATAGAGCAGAGGTGGAACCCAAATCTGCCTGTTCTCCCGAGGAATATAGAAAGCACGTCATCAGGCCTCTCCCCAGACCTACTAAAGTTTGGTAAAGATATTCCTATAAATACAACTGTATAAAGACTTTCCAGGAGAAGAAAAAAATTTCCTTACAGAATAATCGCAGATCATATATGTAGAAACTGCCTCTTCAGAATGTTGGCGCTTAATTCCTTGCCCTCTTTAGGCCAGAACATAGGCTGGACTTAGTTACTTGCTTCCAAAGAATAGAGCATAAAAAGGAAAAAGAAAACAATAACTTCAAAGTGCAAAAATCTGGCAAACAGTACCTTAACCAAGTGGTCAGGTACATCACCAATGATACCATGTAGTTATCATGTACTCCTCATATGATGTGATGAGAGGTACACTTTTTTGTAGTGTTCGCCCTAAAAACCCAAAACCTTGGCCCGACATTTACAAAAACATCAGGCAAACCCCAAATTGTCAGCTATTCTACAATATATCTGACCAGTACTCATTAAAATTGTTAATAAAGTCATAAAAAAATAAGGAAAGACTGAGCACCTGTCACAGACCAGATGACACTAAGAATCTTGACACAGGAAAATGACATTGATGGAAAATTGGTGAAAACAGAATGAAGCCTTGAGTTTAGTCACTAGTAATGCATCAATGTTGATTCTTAGTTTTGAAAAACGTACTACGAAAATTCAAGATGATGCATCGGAGGAAACAAAAGCGTGTGAGGGTGCACAGGAATGCTCTGTACTTAGCACCCTCCTGTACATGTAAAATTACAGGCATCCTTCACTTTTCAAAAGTTCATTTTATAGCATAAAAAGGAAACACTTACCTCATGTTTACAAAAGCTTTACATTGGTGCATGTTTTTGATAAGTGAGAGAAATTCAAAGGTGTTTGCTTTTGTGAAAAAGGTGAATAGTGAAAATAGCATTTAGTGTTTTGCAGCCAGCCCTCACAGTGGCAGGAGCCGTGAGAGTGCCGCCAAGCTTCTCACCCAGGAACTACATGCAATATCTTAGCTTCAAGCCCCTGTAGCTTTTTCCTGTGTCTATGAGCATCTGTGCTTCATCTCGATTCATTCTGTGGTGTATCCATGAGCAAGATGGGTTCTAAGGGCATTGCTTCTTCACTCTATGCCATTTCAGCTTATGAAAGTTTTCATAAGAATATTCTACTTTTAGATAGTGAGGGAAACCAGACTTTCAAAATAAAGTTTATTATTATTATTTTTAAAAGCCTCTATAGAAGATTGTAATGACTAGCCTGTTTGGACAATCACCTAGTTAGAACATAGGGCTGGAAATATAAATGAGTAATTTAGCTCATTCTAATTTCAGGATCTAATACAATGCCTACCACCCAATAAATCCTCAGTAAATATTTGTTCAGATACTGAGTTCATGGGTATTTTGTGAGATTGAATAGCATTATATAAAAAGGAAACAAAATCAAAAGCATCAAGACAGAAAGTAGAAAGTTGGTTGCCAGGGGCCAGAAGAGGAGAAATTTAGGAGTTATTGTGTAGTGGATCTAGAGATTCAGTTTTGCAAGATGAAGAAGGTTCTGGAGATGGATGATGGTGATGGTTAAACAACAGTATGAATGATACTACTGAACCATGCATTTAAAAATGGTTAAGACAGTAATTTTTATGTTATATTTATTTTAACACAATAAGAAAATGAAAAAAGGACTGAGAGTAGAGTGCTGATGGAACCCACATTTATGGTGTGGAAGTCAGAAAAAGAACTGGCAGAGTTGAGTGAAAAGGGAAGGACAATTCAGGAAGCCAAGGGTGGAGGTGGACTGTAAATGTTAAGAGTAGGGAGGGTCAACTATATCAAATACGGTGGAGATGGAGGAGGCTGAGGCTCCAGGAAAGCCACTGATGAGTGAGCTATGAGGAAACTGTTGGGGCTCTTAAAAGATGAGAGACAAGTGATTGATGGTAACTGAAGAGGACAAACACACAGACACACACACACAAGGCTGAGAGGATAGAAGCTGGAGTGGAGGGTAGAAAAGAGAAAGTTTTGGTTTATGATAGCCAACTTCAAATAGTTAAAAAGTGTCTCAACGAAGTTATTCTCTGTTTAATTCTGAGGGCACAACTTGGATTAATTAATTCCAGGGAGGCAGATGTCACATTAATGTAGGAGGAATTTCCTTCCAAGTAGAGCCTTGAAAAAGTGAAACCCACTGATTTTGAATGTGCTGAGCCCATGCCTGGCCAGGTGTGTGGTCTGGATGGCACTGACAGGAAGTTGTGCAGAGGAGGTTCCTCAGTGAGACAGGAGGTGAGCCGAATGGCTACCAAGGATTCTCACGTCTCTGAGAAACCAGGACGATGTTACTGTACTTCAGGAATGCTCTGGAGGTTGGTAGGTAGAGTTTCAAACTGAGAAATTGTCAGTGGATTTCTCTGGGAAGAAATAGAAAGGTAGGGTGCTTGGAGGCCCAGGAAGTCAAAGGTGAAGGATCTTTTAAAAATTACTTAAGACTTCCCCCTCAAAACTAGATTCAGTGAACGTGTCTTCTCATGATCCTCATCTTGGGGTACAGTACCAATCCTATGCTCCAGACTCAGTTTTTGCCTTAAAATCTCAGTATTCTTTACATCTTACTAAATGTTAGGATAATAATTATCAATTGGGGTCCAATTGTGAAGGGAAAAATCCCCAGCATAACTATAATTGATAAATTATATTAACAAAATTTCAAATATTTCAGAAGACACATTTCTAATATTGCCATCTATTGATAGAAAACATCTGTGAGAAAATCCTCTAATTTTTCTTAAACAAATGACAACTTGTCATGGAAGGTAAAAAGAGTGACTGGAAGTGTGGTTTAGATTTTAAATAAAACTACACACAAGAATAATAAGCTATACTTCTCATTTGCCTTTGCAAAAGTATAACTAAGAAGACATACCCTATTCTTTGTTACTAATTTTTATTCAACAGCATTCATCACAATTAAATACTTAATGAATGGTTTTCTAGACTAGTCACGTCCTCACCTGGGAATCTGTCTTTCAGGATGTGGTGAACAGACATTGTAAAGCTTCACCTGGAAAAATTTGGTGTGACCATTTCTTAATGAGTCTTACTTTCATAGGTCACACAAGGAAATCAATTGAATTATTTCACATCCTCACTGCACATTTCAAGAAGGCCCTTGTTTCTTAATTCTCCTTTGTATAATTTTTTACTTCAGCGGGACAGCTTTATTCATTGTCTACCAAACATACCAAGCTCATTTCTATGTCATTACCTTTGTTCCTGTGCAGTTACCAGCTTCTGTGAAACTTTCCCTTATGATTTCATTTCACACCTTGCCTCTTTTGGGAATTCCAGTAGAGTTTACTTTTTCTGAATACCTAGCACTTAAGATATACTACCTAATCGTTAGTTATTTGTTTGTCTGTTTGTTTGCTTATATCTGGTCTCTACAGATAGTTTTATCAGCAAAGATAATAATGGATTAACATTAAGTTGGGTTAGCTTGTCCTAACTCAGTTTATGGACCTAAAATCTGTATTTTGTTTGTTTTGTTTTTTAAGGTTAGTTAAGCAGCTATTCCAAACCCTATGGTCTTTTCTTTACCATTAATGAAGTCTGATGACTGCTTCCTCATGTCAAAGGCCATGTTATTGCCAGACCCAAAGGCCGACTCCACTATTCCTCCTCACTTTGCACTCAGAGAATCCTCCCAAGCAAGCTACTCTTTTTCCTTAGTTCTTTTTGCCTCTTCCCTTTGAACTGCTATGGAAATGTATTGAGTCCTCAAGCTTTTCATTTAAACTATCACAATGTCTGACTGATCTGATCTTATCATAAAGGAATAGGAATCAAAAAGTCAAGTTTTGACACATGATGATTTCTAAGAAACTAGCTCTAGGTTATTACGAGGTCCCATTCAATTCAGTCATTGTTGTCAGAGATTTAGTAACAATCATGGTGAAAACAAAAGAGGCTGATTTACTGGCAGATGCGTTATTGTGGTGCTGACAGTTCTCAGACGTCTGAGTTAGTTTACATCTGACAGGTTGTTAAATTACTTCCCTCTCTGAGCTTTAAAAATGTGATCACGGAGTACTTTTGTGAGTTAAGAAAAAGTGTTATCCATCATTCTTAGCCTTTCTTAAACAGCAAGTATTGATTCTACTATTTGGAATAGAATTTTACATCAGAGGAGAAAGTAGTAGCTCATATTCTACTTTTGTAATTTTGAACGGACATGAACTATTTCTGAAAATCCTCTTCTTGTTTCTCTGCCCTTGTCTCTGCTTCCCTTCCTGACCCTGAAAATCCAGAGGCCTGTCTCTCAGTTTTACTGAATAGGCCTGTGATTTTTCCTCAATATCCTTCCTTGACCTGGAACATGGCTCTCCATGAGATGTCCCGATGTCCCAAATCCTCACTGTGTTGGAACACGAATATTATGCACCTCTTAAGACCCCTTCAACTACCTCCAATGTCTCCTGCTCAGTCCCCTGCCCACACCAAGTCACCCCTCTTTTTGGACTTGGGTACAACATCGTGTCCCAGGACATGAGTTCTAGTTTCTCACTTACTGAGGAACCAGAGTGAGCACCCAGCGAGGGACATTTTGGCCAGTAGGAAATGAATGATGAAAGTAATTGCAACAGACGAATTCCTCCTTCATTCCTTTACCGTGGATTCAATCAAGGCACAGTTCCTTTTTGGAAGTGTTACAGAGCCCCTGTATGAGTGAACGTGTCATCTGAGCAAATTTCTGTCTCTGTGGCTCACTTTGGAGCTGTACGCAGCATGATGGGCACTCACACTGCAATGCTCTGCCTCCTTCTTTCTACTTCATTTCCTCTTTCCTCATTCTTGCAGCCCAGAGCTTGTAATTCCAAAATAAGTGATAACCCCTTAGTCGGTATCTGGGGCTCTGCTCTCCAGAAGACCCAGGTTGGGGCACTTGATTTTAGAGTATTTCTTTTCAGGTAAGTAACTTCTCCCCTTTGCAGGTCTGCTTTAAAGTCAAATACAATTAGAAAGGGAAATGTACTAAATAATTATGCTCTATTCGGGGGAATGTTGAAGTAGCATGAGGCTACTGGTATGTAGGAGGGTAAAAACAACAACAACAAAAGATAACAGACAAAATGGAGAAG